>LVTN01000309.1:194116-251380 GCA_001649415.1 Musa itinerans
GCATTAGTGCAGAAAATTGCTTCATGTAGTCTCGAATGGAAGCACTTTGGCGAAGTTGTCTTAGTTTCCTCCTTGCGATGAACTCTGTGTTCTCAAGTAGAAACTGAGTTCTCAACTCCCGCTTTAAGTCCTCCTATGTGTCCACCCGACACCGACCTTGTTGGATCTCCTCCCAACGGGTTCGCCACCAAAGTTTTGCATCCCCGTTCAGATACATGGTTGATATTGAAACTTTGGTATCTTCAGAATCAGGCCTTGTAGTTCGAAAGTACTGTTCCATGTTAAACAAGAAATTCTCGAGCTCTTTTGCATCCATAGCACCTCCATAGCAATGAGGCTCAGGTGCCCTCAGATTTTGTGGCGATGCAACGCGAGTGTTGCTCCCTCCCGCATTTAGTGCCCTTGTGAGTGCTGTCACTTTAGAAGTGAGTTCCGCCACGACTTCGTGCAAATGTTGCACGGAGTCTTTAGTATCATCTGTCAGTCGATCGACTAGGGTCTCAACTTTGTCGATTCGGGATTCAGCTTCTTCTTGCGAGCTCTCTATCCCAAGAAGCCTTCGCTGGCCTTGGTAGAGTTCCTCCAAGCTCGCTTCAAGAACATCCAAGTGGGTTTCCGCCGCTGTGAGTCTCTCCTTATGGCTCTTCTTCCCGGTTGGTGCTCCAGATTGCGCCTCCTCCGCTCGCAGAGAGTAGCCAATTTCTCGCTCATCATGTTCGCTGCCATGATCCTCCAAAGCGGCTCTAACGACATGAGAGCGAGTTTACACTTGCAGCCCACCTGCGGCTGCTTGGGGCAAAGGTCTGGCTTGCCCCGCCTTGCTTGATTCACCACGATGTTTTGCCATGGCAAAATTGAGAAGTTCCTTCGCTGCTTGCTAGAATTGCTTGCTCGCTCTGATACCACAATGTCACGGACTTAGCTGGAATTGCCTAAGTCGTGAGGCAATCCCAGCTAAGTCCGAGAAGTTGGCACAAGGGTGCGTCGCGACTTAGGCAACTCAAACTAAGTTCGCGTCTTGGCCGCAAGGGTGCCTCACGACTTAAGCAAATTCCAACTAAGTCCGTGACAGCTTGGCATATTCCTACTATATTTAACGAGGCTTTCTGAAGACAGTCCACTTAGCATCACCTACTGTCCTCTTCATCTTTTTTGTCTTTTCACCATGCGCTTGAACTTCATCCAGGAACAAATAAGAGATAACTATCCAAACTATGAGAAGTCAAACTCATGCAGTTCAGTTAAAGTGACAGCTGAAAAGAGAAGTACAACCCCTTGCAACTGGCATGACCAGTTGTGTTCTGCTCAAATGCTTACAGCCCATTTTCAACAACATCATCTCTCACAAATAAAATTAACATAGGAATTACTTTTTATCTAGCCATATTTAAGCTGAAACTATCAAACACATGACCCATTTCAAGCTTCATCTATTCTTGGCCAAAAGCTTTAACTGGCAAATCCATAACTAAGGTTGTTTAAAGACTCACCCTAGATGTAATCTAGTGATTAGTGAAATTTTGCTGCAGATATCCCTCTGCAGGAAGAACTTCACCAATCTACAAACTGGTGAATTGCATATGGTGGAAGGAACTGTAACTTGCATCAACTGCTGAGTTTACATTTATAACACATTGCATCTCGCTCAATAAACACTAAAAATGAAAAGCCTTTAAAAGAGTAATTATGCTACCTATGAAAAGGTAAAATATTTTGACATAGACACATGATCATAAATTTGAATAAGTTCTTAATGCTATTTTAAAAACTTAGTTATCAACAAGCAAATAACAGAGATGAAACAAGATAAAAATAAGACAATACATCAACATGAAAATATCATCTTTTAATGCTTGTTAAAAATGTATTAGGATGAGAAACACCAAATGAAGGGAAAGGAAATTAAAAAAATAAGCTGATTTATTTATAGGAAGATAGAAAGTAGAAAGCATACAAATTAGGAAAACCATGAAGATCTAAAAGATATGTCCTACCACAGAACAAATGAAACCAGAAAGATAATACGATTATTTCAACTGCATTATACTGTATTTGGAAAAAAACAAGAAAAAGAAAGTCTGCAGATAAAACCAAAAAAAGTCAATATACAACTGCTGTCACGTGTTAACAAACAGTCATCAAATACTTTACCTTTAGCATCTTGAGATAATCAACCAGGTCATTTTCGAAAAAAGAATCCTTGCATGAATTGTTGTCTTTCCAAGGGAAGTCTTGCATCCACAATCCCTGGGTTTTGTTACTCCAATCAACATAGATTAAATTTGCTGTGTGCACAACAACACGAACTCCATTGTGATATACAAGAAGCATGAATTTGGAATGGTGTGTTCCATATGCTATAGGAAGTGGGGGCTTGTGAAGGACCCAATTGGCAGGTTTTACTTTCTGTTGTACCACATTCACAGATTTGTCAGTGTACGCAACAAGGAAAAGATCAGAAAGAGTGACAAATACACTATAGACAGGATATATACCTTAAGGTGATCTTCTGTAGCACCACTTTCTCCATGAACAACAAGGACATGTGGGACTTTCTTCAAGGTTGGGCATGCTACAAATGAGGAAATTTTGTACTTCTTATATAACAAGCTTGGCATGTTAGCCTGTGTAAAATATAACCAAACAAAAAAACAGTTGCATGGGACATTTAAATTGTTTCCTAATCAATCATCCAAAGTGCAAAGGAGTACAAGTTTAATAGTAGTTGTAACTAGTCATTGAAAAAAATTATATTTTTTTTCCTTTTAGAGAAAATTACATCACACCCCTTTCTTGTCAAAAATTACATATATTATAAGCTTAATTGAGATTAATTTTGACCTAAAATGTCAGCTACATGTTATATGAAGTGCCTACCAAAGGATAACTTCTCAAAATGTAAAGGCAAATGAAAACATTCTCTTTGTCAAGGTTCTTAATTTCGTACCGTGCCAGTATTTCGAGTTTTGCTCGATATAGTACGGTACGAGCATACCGAGCAGTACGCCAGGGTGTACCTCTTGATATATGTATATGTATGTATGTATATGTATGTATGTATATATATGTATATATATATATATATATAAATAATAAGAAAAAGGAGGCGTACGCTGACTCGGCGACGTCGCCTCCTTTTCTTCTCCTCGTCGCGTCAAATAAGAAAAAGGAGAAGGCGTAGTCTTCTCCTCATCTACGGCGTTCAGCAAAGAGGTCGAAGGCCGCAAACGTCTCCGAAAAATGCGATGAAGAAGTCGAGCCGCCGCCTCTCCGTTACCTCCTAGATCAGGATCATTGAGGGAGGGCGACGCCGGATCGGGAAGCGTAGAGGTTCTCCCGATTCTCCCTCTTCTTTGAGTGCCTTCTCCCTCTTCTCCCTCGATGCTTCTTCTTCTCTCGCCATAGCTAAGTTGATACCACCCGGTAGCGAGCAGCGACGATCGAAATCGACCGTTACCGACCTGTTTCGAGTGGTAACGATCGAAATATCGACTGTTACCGCCCGATACAACCCCGTATCGTCCGATACAGGGCTAGATCAATGGTACTACCCGGTAGCAAGCGGTCCGCGTACCGATTTATTGGTGAACCGGTACGTACCACCCAGTACGGGCGGTATCATTCAAAATTAAAATCCTTGCTCTTTGTTATGTTATTACTTTCTTTTCTATTGTCTCAATTACTACTTTCTGATGCACTTACAAGTACATGCATTTGATATAAATAATTAGAGAAATAAGTACAAGAACTAATGGTTCTGATATATTATCTTGATAATCAACCTAGTCTCCACACAAAAAATAAAATCAATTTTACCTTGTACTTTAGTTTGTTTGCACCATTAGGCTGCAATTTGAGTGGTTACGACATGAATAAACACATGATTTCAACTGATGCATAAGAATTTCCATCACAACTCATATTTCGGCTAAGCTTTACTTGTGATTAACTAGCCAAAGTCAGTAAAAATTTTGGCCAAAATTCTGCAACCCAATTAGGTGTATTTTTATTCTCCCATTCCTCTGAAAACCTTCATGGACCGTGGCCCATAACCCAATAATTGTCTTCCTCATGATGCCCAATTCCAATTACCAAAAACCAAGGGCACTTCATCACTGATGATCCACCTCTAGCTACGATGACCACACCACCCCCACCCTCAAGACGAACACATATTGAAGTTCTTCAAAAATTGATATGACAACCTTAGAGTATTAAATTCTTTCTGTCATTTCTATTGTTTATTTTCCCCTTTTTTCCACTATGTTGGAGACAACTATCTGTTATCCTAGCATGCCTTGATGTATCGTGTCACCACAGAATGGGACATTGCACATATCAATCCAGCCAAGAACTACCAGAGTAACCAAACAAACACAGTGAATCCTTGGTCTGCTTCGTCAATTGTTAAATAATTTATTGGACTATTCGAGTTATGTTTAGATAGAATAGATATGGTCCCAATAGAATATTATAAGAAAAGTCAAAGAGAATCATGCTTCCACAAGTGAATTAGTAAATAAAAAATATTTTTGAATATATATATATATATATCATGGTTTGCAATACTGTACCATACCACTCGGTACGGGAGGTACGTACCAATCCAATAGAGGACCGGTACGAGTGATACATCGGTACATCTTAGTGTGCCATGTGTCAATACGCTCGGTACAACTCGGTACATACCATACTGACAGTTGATCGGTACAACGATATGATATGGTATCATATATATGTATATATATGTATGTATATGTATATATGTATATATATGTGTATATATATACATATACATATATATATATACATATATATACATGTATATATGTGTATACATGTATATATGTATACATGTATATATGTGTATATATATACATATATATATAAATGTATATATATATACATATATATATATATATATATGATGGAATCATGCTTCCAACCGGTGAACATTCATCTAAAAGCCCTTCAAAAGAAGCATCAGAAAGTGACAAAAGCATGAGAAAGTGTTCCTGCGTTGTATTTCATACTCACTTCAGAAACAGTGCATATCTTATAAAATAGTCAGCTTTTTATATGCAAATGAAGGATATGCATTACATAGCTATTAGAAAGTAGAAAATGTGTATGGATCACTCAACGAAACTTCATAACATGAAATTCTCTTGATTTATTAAAAAAATATCTTGGTTTCTAATACTTGGCCTACTTACATTCATCATATTCCCAAATGAGGAGTTAAAGAGAAATATCCTATAAACAATTAAATGAACAAAGTCTTGCCAAACTAATGTGAGAACTTACCAGTCATTTAGATATCCATGTTTCAGCCAGAATTAATAACAAAACTAAGATCGATTAGAATATCCATAACACGAAGCCTCTTTATTTCTATGACTGTTCTTTCCCACAAGGATTTTAATTTTGAATGATACCGCCCGCACCGGGCGATACCGTCGAGTGGGGTTGTTTCCGCCCCGTTAACCGACCGTCGCCACCCGCTACCAAGCGATATTATCCGAGGGAGAAGGAAGAAGAGAGAGAAGAAAGGGGAGAACCTGGAGATCCAGCGCCGCTCACCCTCGACGATCCCGATCCGTCGTCGCCCTCCCTCGCCGGACGCCGCATATGAGATCTCGCCTCTTCCTCGTCTGAGGCGATGAGGCCTCGACGTCGAAAGGAGGCGTACGCTGACTCGGCGACGTCGCCTCCTTTTCTTCTCTTCGTCGCGTCAAATAAGAAAAAGGAGAAGGCGTAGTCTTCTCCTCATCTACGGCGTTCAGCAAAGAGGTCGAAGGCCGCAAACGTCTCCGAAAAATGCGATGAAGAAGTCGAGCCGCCGCCTCTCCGTTACCTCCTAGATCAGGATCATCAAAGGAGAAGGCGTAGTCTTCTCCTCATCTACGGCGTTCAGCAAAGAGGTCGAAGGCCGCAAACGTCTCCGAAAAATGCGATGAAGAAGTCGAGCCGCCGCCTCTCCGTTACCTCCTAGATCAGGATCATTGAGGGAGGGCGACGCCGGATCGGGAAGCGTAGAGGTTCTCCCGATTCTCCCTCTTCTTTGAGTGCCTTCTCCCTCTTCTCCCTCGATGCTTCTTCTTCTCTCGCCATAGCTAAGTTGATACCACCCGGTAGCGAGCGGCGACGATCGAAATCGACCGTTACCGACCTGTTTCGAGTGGTAACGATCGAAATATCGACTGTTACCGCCCGATACAACCCCGTATCGTCCGATACAGGGCTAGATCAATGGTACTACCCGGTAGCAAGCGGTCCGCGTACCGATTTATTGGTGAACCGGTACGTACCACCCAGTACGGGCGGTATCATTCAAAATTAAAATCCTTGCTCTTTGTTATGTTATTACTTTCTTTTCTATTGTCTCAATTACTACTTTCTGATGCACTTACAAGTACATGCATTTGATATAAATAATTAGAGAAATAAGTACAAGAACTAATGGTTCTGATATATTATCTTGATAATCAACCTAGTCTCCACACAAAAAATAAAATCAATTTTACCTTGTACTTTAGTTTGTTTGCACCATTAGGCTGCAATTTGAGTGGTTACGACATGAATAAACACATGATTTCAACTGATGCATAAGAATTTCCATCACAACTCATATTTCGGCTAAGCTTTACTTGTGATTAACTAGCCAAAGTCAGTAAAAATTTTGGCCAAAATTCTGCAACCCAATTAGGTGTATTTTTATTCTCCCATTCCTCTGAAAACCTTCATGGACCGTGGCCCATAACCCAATAATTGTCTTCCTCATGATGCCCAATTCCAATTACCAAAAACCAAGGGCACTTCATCACTGATGATCCACCTCTAGCTACGATGACCACACCACCCCCACCCTCAAGACGAACACATATTGAAGTTCTTCAAAAATTGATATGACAACCTTAGAGTATTAAATTCTTTCTGTCATTTCTATTGTTTATTTTCCCCTTTTTTCCACTATGTTGGAGACAACTATCTGTTATCCTAGCATGCCTTGATGTATCGTGTCACCACAGAATGGGACATTGCACATATCAATCCAGCCAAGAACTACCAGAGTAACCAAACAAACACAGTGAATCCTTGGTCTGCTTCGTCAATTGTTAAATAATTTATTGGACTATTCGAGTTATGTTTAGATAGAATAGATATGGTCCCAATAGAATATTATAAGAAAAGTCAAAGAGAATCATGCTTCCACAAGTGAATTAGTAAATAAAAAATATTTTTGAATATATATATATATATATCATGGTTTGCAATACTGTACCATACCACTCGGTACGGGAGGTACGTACCGATCCAATAGAGGACCAGTACGAGTGATACATCGGTACATCTTAGTGTGCCATGTGTCAATACGCTCGGTACAACTCGGTACATACCATACTGACAGTTGATCGGTACAACGATATGATATGGTATCATATATATGTATATATATGTATGTATATGTATATATGTATATATATGTGTATATATATACATATACATATATATATATACATATATATACATGTATATATGTGTATACATGTATATATGTATACATGTATAT
Organism: Musa itinerans; assembly: GCA_001649415.1. Classification (NCBI taxonomy): domain Eukaryota; kingdom Viridiplantae; phylum Streptophyta; class Magnoliopsida; order Zingiberales; family Musaceae; genus Musa; species Musa itinerans. Next base: position 201,690 of record LVTN01000309.1, read on the forward strand.
ATGTGTATATATATACATATATATATAAATGTATATATATATACATATATATATATATATATGATGGAATCATGCTTCCAACCGGTGAACATTCATCTAAAAGCCCTTCAAAAGAAGCATCAGAAAGTGACAAAAGCATGAGAAAGTGTTCCTGCGTTGTATTTCATACTCACTTCAGAAACAGTGCATATCTTATAAAATAGTCAGCTTTTTATATGCAAATGAAGGATATGCATTACATAGCTATTAGAAAGTAGAAAATGTGTATGGATCACTCAACGAAACTTCATAACATGAAATTCTCTTGATTTATTAAAAAAATATCTTGGTTTCTAATACTTGGCCTACTTACATTCATCATATTCCCAAATGAGGAGTTAAAGAGAAATATCCTATAAACAATTAAATGAACAAAGTCTTGCCAAACTAATGTGAGAACTTACCAGTCATTTAGATATCCATGTTTCAGCCAGAATTAATAACAAAACTAAGATCGATTAGAATATCCATAACACGAAGCCTCTTTATTTCTATGACTGTTCTTTCCCACAAGGATTTTAATTTTGAATGATACCGCCCGCACCGGGCGATACCGTCGAGTGGGGTTGTTTCCGCCCCGTTAACCGACCGTCGCCACCCGCTACCAAGCGATATTATCCGAGGGAGAAGGAAGAAGAGAGAGAAGAAAGGGGAGAACCTGGAGATCCAGCGCCGCTCACCCTCGACGATCCCGATCCGTCGTCGCCCTCCCTCGCCGGACGCCGCAAAAAATGCGATGAAGAAGTCGAGCCGCCGCCTCTCCGTTACCTCCTAGATCAGGATCATTGAGGGAGGGCGACGCCGGATCGGGAAGCGTAGAGGTTCTCCCGATTCTCCCTCTTCTTTGAGTGCCTTCTCCCTCTTCTCCCTCGATGCTTCTTCTTCTCTCGCCATAGCTAAGTTGATACCACCCGGTAGCGAGCGGCGACGATCGAAATCGACCGTTACCGACCTGTTTCGAGTGGTAACGATCGAAATATCGACTGTTACCGCCCGATACAACCCCGTATCGTCCGATACAGGGCTAGATCAATGGTACTACCCGGTAGCAAGCGGTCCGCGTACCGATTTATTGGTGAACCGGTACGTACCACCCAGTACGGGCGGTATCATTCAAAATTAAAATCCTTGCTCTTTGTTATGTTATTACTTTCTTTTCTATTGTCTCAATTACTACTTTCTGATGCACTTACAAGTACATGCATTTGATATAAATAATTAGAGAAATAAGTACAAGAACTAATGGTTCTGATATATTATCTTGATAATCAACCTAGTCTCCACACAAAAAATAAAATCAATTTTACCTTGTACTTTAGTTTGTTTGCACCATTAGGCTGCAATTTGAGTGGTTACGACATGAATAAACACATGATTTCAACTGATGCATAAGAATTTCCATCACAACTCATATTTCGGCTAAGCTTTACTTGTGATTAACTAGCCAAAGTCAGTAAAAATTTTGGCCAAAATTCTGCAACCCAATTAGGTGTATTTTTATTCTCCCATTCCTCTGAAAACCTTCATGGACCGTGGCCCATAACCCAATAATTGTCTTCCTCATGATGCCCAATTCCAATTACCAAAAACCAAGGGCACTTCATCACTGATGATCCACCTCTAGCTACGATGACCACACCACCCCCACCCTCAAGACGAACACATATTGAAGTTCTTCAAAAATTGATATGACAACCTTAGAGTATTAAATTCTTTCTGTCATTTCTATTGTTTATTTTCCCCTTTTTTCCACTATGTTGGAGACAACTATCTGTTATCCTAGCATGCCTTGATGTATCGTGTCACCACAGAATGGGACATTGCACATATCAATCCAGCCAAGAACTACCAGAGTAACCAAACAAACACAGTGAATCCTTGGTCTGCTTCGTCAATTGTTAAATAATTTATTGGACTATTCGAGTTATGTTTAGATAGAATAGATATGGTCCCAATAGAATATTATAAGAAAAGTCAAAGAGAATCATGCTTCCACAAGTGAATTAGTAAATAAAAAATATTTTTGAATATATATATATATATATCATGGTTTGCAATACTGTACCATACCACTCGGTACGGGAGGTACGTACCGATCCAATAGAGGACCAGTACGAGTGATACATCGGTACATCTTAGTGTGCCATGTGTCAATACGCTCGGTACAACTCGGTACATACCATACTGACAGTTGATCGGTACAACGATATGATATGGTATCATATATATGTATATATATGTATGTATATGTATATATGTATATATATGTGTATATATATACATATACATATATATATATACATATATATACATGTATATATGTGTATACATGTATATATGTATACATGTATATATGTGTATATATATACATATATATATAAATGTATATATATATACATATATATATATATATATGATGGAATCATGCTTCCAACCGGTGAACATTCATCTAAAAGCCCTTCAAAAGAAGCATCAGAAAGTGACAAAAGCATGAGAAAGTGTTCCTGCGTTGTATTTCATACTCACTTCAGAAACAGTGCATATCTTATAAAATAGTCAGCTTTTTATATGCAAATGAAGGATATGCATTACATAGCTATTAGAAAGTAGAAAATGTGTATGGATCACTCAACGAAACTTCATAACATGAAATTCTCTTGATTTATTAAAAAAATATCTTGGTTTCTAATACTTGGCCTACTTACATTCATCATATTCCCAAATGAGGAGTTAAAGAGAAATATCCTATAAACAATTAAATGAACAAAGTCTTGCCAAACTAATGTGAGAACTTACCAGTCATTTAGATATCCATGTTTCAGCCAGAATTAATAACAAAACTAAGATCGATTAGAATATCCATAACACGAAGCCTCTTTATTTCTATGACTGTTCTTTCCCACAAGGATTTTAATTTTGAATGATACCGCCCGCACCGGGCGATACCGTCGAGTGGGGTTGTTTCCGCCCCGTTAACCGACCGTCGCCACCCGCTACCAAGCGATATTATCCGAGGGAGAAGGAAGAAGAGAGAGAAGAAAGGGGAGAACCTGGAGATCCAGCGCCGCTCACCCTCGACGATCCCGATCCGTCGTCGCCCTCCCTCGCCGGACGCCGCATATGAGATCTCGCCTCTTCCTCGTCTGAGGCGATGAGGCCTCGACGTCGTCGGCGACTTCTCCTCATCCGCGCAAGGAGAAGAAGCCTCAGTAGGGAGAAGAAATCGTTCCCCACGCGGGGAGAAGAAACGAGGCGACGTCGTCTCTTTTTTTATTTTTTAACTTATATATATATATATATATATATATATATATATATATCGAGCGGTACACTAAAGCATACTGCTCGGTACGCTCGTACCATACCGTACCGAGCTGAGATCGAAACTCTGGTACGATACGAAATTGCAATCCTTGCTTTCACACACTTCCACTATTCATGTTTACCATTTTCCCCAAATGAAGAGCTAGAGAGAAATATTGAATAATAGATCAAATGAAAGGACCAGCATGTAAAGTGTGAAACTTACCAGAAAGCAACCAGTCTATGTCCACCATGTAATTTGAAAGAATAGCAACAAGCACGTTCCCCTGCTAAGCAGTGAATAAGTAAAACTCAATCCCTTTTATGAAACAACCTTACAATATTTGATTTGAATAATATTCCTTTTCCCTTCAAGCATAAATTTGCTGATATAAGACGAAAATACAAACTAATAACTAACTGAACAATGATACAATCTGAATTAAACCAAAAAAAACATGCAGTTGGCATTTCAACTGTTCAACCCTACTCAATTGTTGTTACATTTAAATATAAAGTCGTCCATCTAACAAACATATGATGAATTTTGATTCAGACTCCAATGGATTTCAATTGTTCAAAGCTGCTTAATTGTTGATCTATTTACAATATAAAATCATCTATTTCGTAGGAGTATGATGGGTACAGAAAGAAGTGTAAATCTTTAAAGACAATGAACAATGGAATTGGTTCAGATTTCAGCTGAGTAGGTTACTGTGGCAGATGTAAATAATGGAATCAGATGTGGGAGAAATCTTGGGTAGAATAGATGCTAAATAAATTTTATCCCTATAACAGAAAATTCCTAATAATTTTCAGTTTTTCACCATAGTCTTCGACCAGGTCTTCATTTTTTTTTTACTTTTCTGCCAGAGATCTAATTTTTAACTGAAACATAATTCCTTACAAGATTGAAGACTTCTTATGAAATCCACTTCAGATGATTACTTGCTTTCCTATTTGAAGCTAACTCCACCCTTAAATTGAATGCAAAGTTTCTTGCTCTGCATTTTCCTTAAAATGGTCATCCAAGTGCATCTCAGTTAACCAAGTCTCATATATCATTGAATCTAATAGTCCTACAAACTTTACTTTCACGAAGAGAGATATTCTGCTGTCACGCAAGATAACGTTGCCCTGCCTTGCAAATATTCTATGAGAAATAACCTATTCAGCCTCACCTTTCAACCAAGATACTAGATGTTGCTTTTAAATATTTCTGGACCACACGTCTCAGTCATTCCTTCAATTCATTGCCTGATATTAAGTTGCAATAATCCTATTATGAAACCCTTCACTTAGAAAGTCTATGGCGAATTTTGATGATTAAATGGATCTCTTCTATGCTCCAAATTGTAACTACTTATACTTTTAATTCAGCTTATTTTCCCTTTCCTCATTAAGCACCCCTAACAGTTACTTTTAATGTCACTGTAGCATGATGACTGATGCCATGTAAGTCTCTCCAATGTATTGGTTTTTCCCTTCCCTAGACCTGCTAATGCCAATTAGATAAGTAAGCGTAGTCGTCAAAGAGTATCTTTTCTCTATCAAATATTTACAAGTTCGAAGAGCTTTGTTAATTATTTGTAAAGTGTAGTCCCTTTCAGACCTGCCAAGTGCAGCCCAACCAAACTAAAGGTTTTAGATAAATAAGGACATAGGACAAAGAAGACAAGTTATGCATTCAAAATTACGATATCTAATTATAAGTTTTTTTCCTTGTTCTCTCTTTTTTGTCCTTCTTTGTCTTTTCCTTTTTTTCCCTTTTCTCTCTTCTCAGTGGATGCCTGTCTCAACTCTGAAACATTGACTCACATTGATGTCCCACACCAGTCCATCAGCACATAAGAACCTAGTAGAAAAACAAGTTTGCAATCCTTGGTGCTGGGAATACAAAAGCAATTAATGCATGCCATTTAGCCTGGCACAAACTATGTCAGATGAAGTAGAAGATACCAATAAAGCATACCTGTATGACATCTCCAATAGTAACTGAGGAGGAATTTGCCCATGCAGGAAGGCCTTGTACTTGCATGAGCCGAAATGTCAAAGATAATCTCTCTTTGGGAACCCTAAAATGACGAATGGCTTCTATGTCATCACATGATGTAGAGAAAGCTGTTTTGAACTGAGGATCACATGACTTGGTAGCCTCAGTCGAATTATCTTGTCTCAAGCCATCATTTTCCTGATAATACAAACCAGATAACACAAGGATCCAAATAGAAACAACTGACTCTGTTTAGCTTAGTCAAGAAAAAGGAGGCGGTAGTTACTTAATCATATAAAACATCAGAAATCTACCTTGGTTATACATAAGATGAAAGAAAAAAGAGAAAAGATAGAGCATCTTAGCAAGTTTTCCCAAGCAAAGGAAATATTAAAACAGAACAATACATGTCAACACCTTCAAACTTCCAAGAGACAAGCAGATACAGTCATATAGATACTCCATGATACATATTTATAAGTGTGAGACAGTACCAGCACCAAATTTCAAATGTATTATTCAATTGCAATCATATACTAGTTAGAGATGTTTTCTTAAAAAATAAATGAGCAAGCAATGCACAGGACTCCTGCAATGCCAGATCTAGAGAGCTCAGCATATGCAGCCTTACCACTCCAAGTAGAGGTTCCAAGGGTAAAAACCTGGTCAACCAGGTGGTAAATACGGCCTTGTTATGGCTCCAAGGCTCATCTTCTTCAGCTAAATCTCATCCAAAAGGTTCCCTCAAGTGTTACAACAGGGAAGTTTGTTTGGTCTTCTAATAATCAACTGGTAACTATACAATGCCTTGGGAGTTGTCTTTTTGAGTAATCAATCAGCATGATTCTAGGAGAATCTGGAATCAGGATCCCTTATAATGCTGTACTTAAACTTTGAGCAAATAACAAGCATTATCCAGATGGTCTACAAAAATATTTGAAATATGAACTTAATCGTCACAAAGTTTCATATTAGTATGCAAGAATTGGTAAACATTAAAAAAAAGTAGTAATATTGATTTTTTGCAAAGGGTAAGTGTTTAAGGCGAGATTTAAGCTCAGAACCTTACAATATACTATCAGGGTCTTTACCAGTTAAGCTAGCTGATAGCCTGACACCTTCAAAAAATATATCAGACGAAGATTCAAACCCTGAACCTTTGATAAGTGGGGAAAATATATTGGGTGAGAATTTGAACCCTCAACCTTTAGTAAGTGGGTCCAATACACCACCACCGGACCAATGTTTAATATGTCCTTCTTTAATTACCAAACCAATATTTAAGTACTGGAAACACCTATACAAAGAAAAACTTATCATGACAGAAATTATAGGTTCCCAGCTGCTAATTCCAGTCCGTGGAAAAGAACTGATTGGAGGTGTCCACAAAAGTGGCCTGAATTAACCTTGCAAGCTTCTAATTCAACGTCAAGCCTGCAGATACTATTTTAGAACTTATCTATCATTGATCCAGTGTCCTTGAAGTCATGACACAGAGACAAAGTCCTTAACTTAGCATTCTCCATTTCCATTCCTAAAAATGGAGTAAACAGTACAGTTCAACCGGAAATAAAAAACAGAACCAAACATGAATCGATAATATATCCATTCATAATATATAGAAGATATGCTCATGCAAAAACAATCAATAGGCTAGAAAGAATGTAATAGATGGAAAGTAATTTAACTTGACACCTGCAAAGTACTTGAAGAAAATTCATATTCATCAGCTTGTCGCTTTCTTTTAATGACTGAAGTCTCACCATCACACTGTCTTTTTTCTATTTCTAAGACACTTGAATCTATTTTTGAAGATGATGCATGTTCAGCTCCAGCTTTTACATACTTAAACATATAATGACCAGGAATCAACTCAATAATGTCACCATCATCAAGCTTCGCTTTCTCTTGGGAGGAGAGCTTCTTTCGTTGACCCCCACATCTGAATATTATTGGATTTGGTCCTTCCTGCAAGGCCAAGCAAAATCTGAACCAGAGAGCTAATAAAAAATCTATAACATATAATTACCAAATTGGTAAAAAAATAAAAACTACAGGTTTGAATTCCTTTAAATCCTTTGGATTAATAAGATCTTATGAGAAATACAAGTAATAGCACAAGGTTAACAATATGCATGGTTGGGAGGGCACTAGTCAATTCTATCATCCATAATGATGGTTGGCAAATAGCTGTTGACAAATTTAATGTTGTCTAAGTTACATACGAACCACAACAACTTCCGCTGAGCCATCAAATGATGCTTGCAAGCTGATATGTTTGCGACTAACTCGTTTGTCAGAGACATTAAGGTTGTTGCGACCAACAAAATTAGCTCCTTCAAAAATTGGTACATTTGAGGCCAAACAGCCAGCAACAAGGTTTCTTTGACATGAAACTAAGGTACCAATTATCACCTGTAATATAAAAAACAGTAGTTACTGGAATCATATGCGATGAGAACAATGCAACAGATCAGCAACATAAACTCAGCTACAAGTCTCATTTAAAACACAATTAATGTGTATATAGAAAGCAAAAGAATTACATTATAATGCGTATGCAGCAATTTTTATTGAAATAAATCATGGAAGTGATGGTGCGATGATGGAAAACATCTAGGTGTGTGCTACAAGACCAATAAACTGACACCAAACTAAGGGTACCAATCATAAAGATGTCCACTCCATTCATACAATCATAAAATTTGTTTCCAAACAACAAAAGGCAGCCTAGTGGCCAGTGCACAAGACTCCCACTGCAGGATCAGATGTTTGTAACTGTATCCTCACATGTGTAGAGCTTGTTTCTCTGAATAAAGCCCATGATACCCATGTTGAAAAGGTGTAACCCTACCATTGAACTGAGGTCCAAATTTGATATTTGAATAACATTTTAACCATGTTTGGCTACACTGTAGCAACAAAGCAGACAACACGGACATGGTTGTTAGATTTTTGAGGAATATGCAGGGAAACCAAGATTTAATGGGACATGTCCATTATTTTCCACTCTTTGAAAAATGCATAACGCCTCTGCTCATCCAAACAATAGAAATATTTGTTTGTTTTAAGATTGTAGGGATATGCATATAAAACCAATAACACAAAGGATAGATCCATTGTTTTCTACCTTTTAAGCGCATGTATGTAAAATTTAACTATGGAAAAATATTTGTGATATCCGTGATTTTCTCTTAAGTGATTAGATAAGTGGTGGGGGCTGACAAAACTCACCCCAACTATCAAACTGTATATGTATCGTACCTTTTTATGGCATTTAGTCCATTTAACGTGCCTATAAAAGTTTACATGGTTACGGGTTTCTGAAAAACCTGTGGTAGGACAACTGAGCTCAGGACGCACACTGGTAAAAATTAAATTTGCCTTTCACTATTGTCACTCCATAACTAATCTTAATTACCAGATAAACTATCCAACTCATTATGGATACTTGATGATGATGGCTTCCTAAAGAGTAAAGAACGGAAAGCCTGAAAAAAGAAAACACATGAAAGCAAGAACGTGCAAAGTGATCCCAAAGATCAATTTAAACACAAGCCCTACGAAAACAAGCTATAAAGATCCAATCTTTTCAAGAATTTATTCTCGACCTACATTGCTAGGTACAATGACCTTCTCCTCATCCGACCATGGCAGCGAAGATATATCAGAAAGGATTCAGAGACTCGTCAATGGGCACACATCATAGGTTAGAAACAGTTAAAGGAACAAACGATGGAAAGCAAAATCTTTAAATATCAACGATATGTAGAAAAGATTTCACGGGAAAAAGAGAACACACGTAGAGTGATACCAATGATCAACTAAAAGACAAGTCCTAAGAAAACAAACAGGATCCAATCTTTTCAAGAACTTTATTCTCGACCCACATTGCTTGGTACAATGACCTTCGCCTCATCTAACCATGGCAGCCAAAGACGCATCGGAAAGGCTTTAAAGACTTAGTTAAATGACACACATCAGAGGGTTAAATCAATAAAAGAAACGGTAAACTCATACAAACGAGTAAAATAAAATAGAGGCAATGATTAATTTGAAACACTCCAAGAAATTAAGGCAAAGAAGATTTGCGAGGGAAGTACCCGAGACTCGGCCATGAGAAAAGAAGGTTGAAGAAGAAAAGCCTTCTCTTTTCCCCCTTCAGCAACAATCTGCGGCAATCGGAAACGATCGAGATGGGGAGGGAACGGGAGAAACCCTAGGTCGCCCACCACCGGGGGAGCGCGCCGACGTCGCAGCTGCCACTCGACGCATTCATTCTGTTTCAAGAATCACGGACGGAGGAGCGGCTGCCGAGACATTTAGAACGGGGGGTACATGCGATCGCATATTATTTCAACGGCGGATCTAAAAGTCTCTTGGAGATCCAACGGTGCTCAATGTCGCCCTTGGTTAAAGAATCGAGCGCGTCCGAATGACAAGAAAGTGTAGGGTGTTCTATTCGCCACGGAAAACCCATGTCGGTGCCACGTCGCCATACAATAAGGGGTTGCACGAATCGCGAAGAAGTTGAGGATATACGTGTCTTGAGGATTTTGGGCCAATTGGATGATGTTTTTTGGGTTAAGATTGGAGTCGAGGTCGCCTACTCACATTATCCATTAACCCATAAGCCAAAGCGAAGAGGTAGTGAGACATCAGTCATCTCTAATTTTTGTGATTTGGATCTCTACAAATGTTATCAAATGTGAAAAACTTGACATGCTTTGACATTTTAATACGAAGTCTTGAACTTGAATTCTATTTTCATTACTTACCATTTACATTAAAAAAAAATCGGACGAAGAGCTAAGCGTTGTAATTTAGAATCACAGTCATGAAAAATTGTATATTCATAAAAGAATTACAACGAACAATTATCACAAAAAAAAATATTTATGTCAATTATTTTAGACCATCGGCAATAAACATAATTTTTTTTTTTCTAAAGGAGCCAATTTCAAGATTCCTTTAAAAGGTATGTTATGCGAGAAAATATAGAAATTCACACCAAAATGAGGGGATTAAAGATATTAATTATGAAGATCGGAATATAAATTTGTGTTGATATACGATATTGTGAAATGGCAACTGATTTAAGGTTTGGGAATCTAAAAAAATTTATCACTTTGTTCATTCATAACATGTTTTTTTAACTTGACTTTTGATGTATTTAATGTCATAAGTTTATGCAAAAATAACACGTGGAAAGAATGGTAAAAAGAATTGTTTCCTTTTTAATTTGAAAATTATACACATTTATGAAGGAAAATAAAGTTAATAAATATATATATACATATAAATCCAAAAAGTATATTTGATTGCAAATGCAAATTTTCTCACCAACTAATGCACAAAAGTTTTTAAAAATATATATGTAAAATCATGTATTAATTAGAAATAGGAATAAAGCTTAGAAAAGAGGACCGGAGCACATGTCAAGAAAATTTGACTAAAGGTAATATCAGAAAAATGAATAATATGTCTTTACATTTAATATATACTTGACATATCAAAATTGAAACCAGATAAAATTTCTCAAGCTATACTAGGAAATCTCACTGCTTCCTTCCTCCTAACCTATATAAAGAGAATATATCAACCAAAAAAACAGCTTCTATCTTTAATTTATATCTTCTATCATCATAGTTATATCATGTTATCAGAGCAATTCTTGCGTTAGAAATTCTGCTTCTCCTCGATCCGCAGCACTGTTCTTTTCCTCTTCAGTCGCAGACCTCACTCCACAGCGACTCCCCGCTGCTATTGCCATTGCAACCCTTCTCTTTCGCTCCGTCAAGTCCTCCTGCGGTCTCAAACATCGTCGTCGCCCTTGCTGGCACCACCGATCAGCCACGAAAGTCACTGCCGACTTTGCTGGTGTCCTCGGACGCCTCCTAAGATGCAGATCCCAAATCTGCAAATCTGATTTCTCCCGGAGCCAGAGCGTTCCTCGCGACTTACCGGAGACGACTTCCCGGTGACCCCATGGGCACGGCGTTGTCTTCTCCTCCACCGAGAACCTACTCTCCTCTGCCTCGACACACCTCCGGCGACATTGATCTGAAGCGACGATGGCTGTCCTACTGCCGTCGCTTTCTCCCTTGTGGCTACTGCGACACTTTCTTGGTGAACAAAGATTGTCATCTCCTGCTACCGCTCTGCGTCAGCATCTCTGTGCTATCCATTCGCTGTAGCCCGTCGCAACACTTGCGGTTGCCTGCTTCGCTGATATGCTCGGAGGTCTTTCTACTGTTACCGGACAATCGCTGTAGTCTCTCTCTCTCTCTTCTTTCGCGTTCGTTGCAGCTTCCTTTTGCTGCCTCTGATCAGTGATCAGATCATCCAGCGATCAGATTCCTATTAATTGATTCGCTGCTAACGAAGCAAGCTACCAACGGACAACAGGACGCAAGCGCCCCCACCTTCTTCCTACGGAGGCAGAGCCGAACCCTCTCCTCTATCCTCCATCCCCTCTCCTCCGCATCACTACTCTGCAAGTACAATCGGTGGTGTTTTCCTTCCTTGCACCGAAGTTTCTCGCAGCATTGTGTCACTCTACAAAGGGAGAGATCGGTGCGGTAGAGGGAGTAGGAGGCGTGATATACCTAGTGCAAATCCCGTCACCGGATCTCCATCCCGATGACTTCCAGCCTGATGACCATTCGTCACTGCATCTAAAACCCTAAGACTGCGCCACCATGGAAGCAGCATCGTCTTCTGTTCCGACCAAGCGCCACTTGAAGCGGCTAGAATGGCTGGCATAGTTGTGGATGCCGCAGGAGCAATACCAGTCACCGAGCTTCACATCCCAGCTCCCGCTGACGCTGGTGTAGGCCACCCTCTCCACGCTCAGCTTGAGCTCGCTGCATCGCTGGCACGAGTCCCACGACCTCTGCTGCAACCCCAACTTCACATCATTGACATACTGACACGACTTGTAACCCCATTCCCCAAGCTTCCGACTGCTGCATCTTGCCACTTTGTGCTTCTTTCCTCGTTGGCACTGCTCTCCATCCTCACAGATCTGCAACCATCACTGCAGTGCAAACAGATCTGAGTTCCACGTTGTACACCTTCTCCCTATCAGCCGTTGGACGTCAACTATCTTCTCATAAGTCGATGGCGGTGGCAAACACTACCCTCTCTGTGCCATTGTCGTAAGCCTCGCTTCGCTGTTGCTCGCCTGTAGCCTCTTGTTGCTCCTTCGACGGTCTTCTCTCGTGGGCCGACCTGTTGCTATTGTCGTCATCCTCCTACTATCATTGCCATCCATCGGTCATGGGCTAGCCTCGAGTTCGCCAGTAATCTGCTATGACTACCATCCACGGAAAAGCATGGTGGATCTTCAACCACCGGCTCCTATGCTCTCGACCAACCTGATGCTCACCTATATTCTGCTCTTCAGTGCGAGGATAACCATCTCTTCCTCCAGCGGGTGTGCTTCTCCGATCGTAGGTCACACCTTCAACCCACCGACCACTGCTCAACCAAAACTCTCATCTTGAGCCATCGGATCAGTACACATCCTCAGATGTCTTTATTATCTTCTTCTGATGTTTCATTTATTATTTTTACAGGAAATCATAGCTGTCATGCTAATCAGTTATCAAAAGGTGGCAACTACACATCCTGGTGTACTCAGTTTTGGATGCGACTTATTAGGCTACGTCGATGGCTCTCTCAGTTATCCACCCGCTATGATCAACATCTCCGAAGAACCTAATCCAGTACCAATCTAGCTCACAAACTATGATTACGTCAAGATCGTCTCGTCCTCCAAGCTATTCAAGCCTTAGTTGCTGGATCCATCACCCCATTGATATTTTCATGTGCGACTACTGCAGAAGCGTGATATAAGGTACAAACAACCTTGGCAAATCATTCGCATACTCGCAAGCTCAATCTTCTATCAAGTCTAATGAAAACAAAACAAGATGAAAGAATAATTGCTGATTATCTACAAAATCTCAAAGTTATCATTGATGACTTGGCTTTGATAGGTCATTCCCTATGTGACGAAGAAGTCATCATCCATACCCTTAATGGCCTCAGAGACGAGTACAAGGAATTAGCAGCCACAATTCGGGCACGCGACTCACCAATATCATTTGAAGAACTCTATGATAAGTTGATTGACTATGAGACGTATTTGAAGCGCGAGGATAAATTGCCCGGACCGACCATCATAGCTCAAGTCAGTCAAAAGTCCAAGAGGAAGAGCAACCAATACAATAAGAACGTCAACGAAGGTTTAGCTAAGATGTGTCTTGACCCTATGGGTCCCAAGCAAACCCCCCCTTATCCTCATCATCAACATTTCTCGCAAAGTAGCAACTACAATAACTATCAGCCCTGACATCCTGCCCTTACAAGCCAACAAATAGTCGTCTACTAACTATATGATAAAATCAAGCACTCCGTAAAAGTCTGTCGGTCTCGACCCTGACTCCCATACAATAAGAACGTCAACGAAGGTTTAGCTAAGATGTCTCTTGACCCTATGGGTCCCAAGCAAACCCCCTCTTATCCTCATCATCAACATTTCTCACAAAGTAGCAACTACAATAACTATTAGCCCTGACATTCTGCCCTCACAAGCCAACAAAGAGTCATCTACCAACTATATGATAAAATCAAATACTCCGTAAAAGTCTATCGGTCTCGACCCTAACTTTTTGCTTCGTCACAATGGCCTTAGGTGAATCTCATAACTACTCTGACTACTAGCCAACCCAATTGAATTGTGGACTCTAGCGCCTCTCATCACATCACATATGATCTTCAGAACTTATCTATCTACAATAACTATGGTGAAAATGAAGATATAATTATCGATGATGGTAAAGGACTTCCTATTACTTATACTAGTTCCATAACGCTTAATTCTGATACTACAACCTTTACACTGGATGATGTTCTATGTGCCCCTCGTATTAAATGAAACCTAATTTCTATTTCTCAATTTTACAAACACAATAATACTTCAATTGAATTCTTTCCTGATTCTTTTCTTGTCTTTGACTTGAGCACGACGGTATCTTTGGTCCAAGGCCCGAATAGAGACAACATTTACGAATGACTGTCAGCTCCACAAATAACCTGGCCCATTGTTCACTCTTCAGTTGTAGCTCCTATTGATGTGTGGCATCGTCGTCTTGGTCATCCCTCATCCCTTATCTAGTAGAAATTACTTTCTCATTATTCTCTTCCCATTTTTAAATCAAGTAGCTCTATAACTCATTGTGATGCATGTCTTAGCAATAAAAGTCATAGACAACCCTTTGGCACATCCTTCATATCATACTCTAAACTATTTGAAATTATTTATACCGATATTTGAGACCCTGCTTCAATCATTTCTTTTGATAAATTTAGATTTTATGTTATTTTTGTAGATTACTTCACTAAATACACATGGTTATATCATCTTCACTATAAATCTGAAGTTTCCATAATCTTTACCAACTTTCGAAAGTTGGTTGAGAACTACCTTCAATTTACAATCAAAATAATTTACTCTAATGGTGGAGGTGAATATCAAGCCCTGACATCCTGTCTCTTAGCTTATGGTATACAACACCTTAAATCACCCCTACATACTCTTCAACTAGTTGGCTCTGCTGAATACAAACATCGGCATATAGTTGAAACTGGCCTCACACTTCTACATCAGGCCTCCATGCCTTTAACCTTTTGGACAGTAGCCTTTTTAATTACAATCTATCTTATTAATTGAATGCTTATGCTAGTCCTACAATATCAGTCCTCATTTGAAATATTATTTCATAAACCTTCAAATCTTTATAAACTCAAAGTATTTTGCTGTCTATGTTATCTTAGTTATGTTTCTATGCCTCTTATAAGAGAACATCAAGATCTAAGCCTTGCGTCTTTATAGGATAATCTCTTGAACATAATGCTTTCTGATGTATAACCCTCACACCAACAAAGTCCTTATATCACATCACGTTATTTTTGTGGAGTCTATCTTTCCTTTCCAAAACCATGAGTCTCCTACCATACAAACCACTCCAATAAACATTTATCATTGGAGTATACCTCCGATCCTGTCAGACGAGCCTTCCATGACACAGTCTAGTTCCTCCTCTCATGATCCACACTCTATTAGTACTCCAATTCAGAAATTGCATATTTCCTCCATTACTACTCCACTCCTTTCTTCTCAAGTTTCCCCCATTAATGAGGTAATACATTCAAAAATATAACCATTGTCTTTACCTTCTTCTAGACCTAGTGACATTGAAGTACCTTAACCTAACCCAGCCTGTGTTAGTGACTCTTCACCGCTTATACTAGCAACACAACCTCATAATCCCGTAGCCTCTAAACATCAAATGACAACACGATCCAAGAGTGGTATTTTCAAACCACGTCAAGTCCTTGACCTACATGTTATCATAAAATCCTCACATAATACCATTGAACCCACTACCTTCACTCAAGCCCAAAAATCTCCATACTAGCGTAAAGCCATGTGTGAAGAATATGATGCCCTCCTCCATAACTTAACATAGAACCTAGTATCCTTTCATCATTCATAAAACATCATCGAGTGTAAATGTGTCTTTCGAATTAAGCGGAAGCTAGATGAATATGTTGTCCAATATAAAGCACGTCTAGTTGCCAAAGGGTTTCATCAACGACCTGAAATTGATTTTACTAAGACATTTAGTCCCGTTGTTAAGTTCACAATAATTTGACTTATCTTGAGTTTGGCCACCACTAATGGTTGGCAATTACGACAATTGGATGTTAATAATATATTTTTACAAGGGACTCTAATTGAAGATGTCTTTATATAACAACATCATGGTTTAATCCATTCTCAGTATCCAAGGCATATTTATAAACTATAAAAAGCTATTTATGGACTTTGTCAGGCTACAAGAGTTCGGTATATTGAACTTGGCTCGCTTTTTACTTCAATTGGCTTTATTAACTCCAAGTCTGATACCTTATTATTTCTATGACAACAACATGGAGGTATAATATATATTCTGGTGTATGTAGATGACAATATTATCATGGGCAATAATCCTATAGAGATCTAAGCATTCATCAAGCAACTAGCAGATCGATTCTCCCTTAAAGATCTAGGAACCTTGAACTATTTTCTGGGTGTAGAAGCAATATATACATCTTCATGTCTCTTCATATCATAAATAAAGTACATTCAAGATTTATTATTAAAGACAAACATGTAAGATGCAAATGCGATTACAACTCTCATTCTATTAGTGAATCACTAATATAATATAATAGAAGTCCTACTATGGAACCTACTCAATACCGATAAGTAGTTGTCTCTTTATAGTACTTAGCTCTCATCCGTCCAGACATCTCATTTGCAGTCAATAAATTATCATAATTTATGCAGTGGCTATCTATTATGCATTGGTCTACAATCAAATAAATCTTGCGATATCTTAAAAGGACCCTCAATTATGGTCTCTTTCTCCGTAAACATTCTTCATGCCTTTGATGATGCTGATTGAGCAGGAAACTTTAATGATAGAACATCCACATCGGGGTATATTGTCTTCCTTGAAGCTAATCCAATCAGTTGGAGTTCTAAGAAGCTAAAGACAATTGCACGGTCTACACCTAAAGTTGAATACCGTGTCATCGCCACCACCGCTGCAAAACTCAATTGTGTCATAAATCTGCTCAAAGAACTCAACATCAATTCCACTCTTATTTTTACAATATATTGTGATAATGTCGGAGCTACCTATCTATACGCCAATCTGGTGTTCCACTCCCACATGAAACATATTGCTATCGACTTCCACTTCGTGCGAGATCAAGTTTCTGACATTTGATGGGATATAAAGAGAAATAAACTTTTATATATGAACAAATACTAGCAAGCCATAACATCAACATAATTAAATGAAAATCGTAATCAAATAGAACACCAAGATTTACGTGGAAAACCTCTCTAACGTGAAGGGTAAAAACCACGGGGCAAATCAGAGATAATCCACCATAAGAATAATGAATATACAAATCTCAGAGTCTTTTACCCAAATCTCAAGCAACAATCTCAAAGAATAACCGGGATACAAGGATTATGTCACTGTGCACAATATCCAAATTCTCCCCAAGTAATCAAAGTAAGAATCTACTATAGACCTGATTTAACCTGAGATGAGAACACTGTCTGGATGATTGAGAATAGTTTCTCTACGTTGTCATTGTCTTCTTCTCTTTCCTTCTCTTATTTTTCTACCCTTTTCTCTTCATTTTTGAATCAAGTTGCTACTATAATTTTCTGCCTCGTTGCTGCAGTTTTTCTCCCTATTTTCGCAGCCACCACACCCCCCCTTATTAGATCTAGGGTTAGGTTAAAAAAGAGGGGTGGGCTATAGGCTGTTAAAGCCTACTATGGGCTGAACTTATGGGCTGTCAGCCCAATAACCTCCCCCTTCAGCCCATAAGGGAGGTTGTCCCATGACTCCTCAATGTGAAGTCATGCCGACCAGTTGTCGGTACATCTTCTATCTTTCTTTTAGTAAGATCTTTGTTAACATATCTGCTCCGTTATCATCTGTGTGAATTTTTTGAAGCTGCAACTGCTTCTCTTCAAGTATATTTCTAATCCAATGGTATCTGACATCTATATGCTTTAACCTGGAATGAAAAGTTGGGTTCTTACACAAATGGTTGACATTCTAACTGTCATAATTCACCACATAGTTTTTATGTTTTAGCCCCAATTCTTATAAGAATTCTTTCATCCATAACATTTTTTTGTAAACCTTTGTAGCAGTAATATATTCTACCTCTGTGATTGAGATAGAAATACACCTTTGCAGTCTGGATTGCCATGACATAGCTCCCCAATAAAAGTAAGTATAAAACCTGATGTGGACTTCCTCGTATCAATATCTTTTGCCATATTTGCATATGTGTAACCTGTCAATATAGGTGGTCCAGCTCCAAAGCTTAAACAAACCTCAAAGCTTCCTCTAAGATATCTAAAGATTCACTTTACTACTGCCCAGTGCTCTTTGCCTGGATTTGCAAGAAATCTGCTAGTAACACCCACTGCATATGCGATGTCCGGCCTCGTATATATCATTATATACATTAAACTTTCAACTGCTGAAACATAAGGAACCTTTTGCATTTTCTCTTTCTCCTCATCACTTGACAGACTCTATTCTGAGTACAACTTGAAGTGACCTACAAGAGGAGAAACAACTGGCTTTGTATTGCTCATACTGAACCTTTCCAATACTTTATCGATGTATTTCTCTTGTGACAACCAAATCTTTTTATTTTTTCTATCACGGGAAATCTGCATGCCTAATATTTGCTTTGCTGGCCCCATATCTTTTATTGCAAAAGACTCACTTAGTTCTTTCTTCAACATGTCAATTGTAAACATATCTTTCCCAAGGATAAGCATGTCATCAACATAAAGTAAGAGAATAATAAAATTCTCACAAAACCATTTGATGTACATATAATGATCTAAAGTTGTTCTTTTGTATCCATTTTCAGTCATAAATGAATCAAATTTTCTGTACTATTATCTTGGAGCTTGCTTCAGCCCATATAAGTTCTTTCTCAATATACAGACAAATTTTTATTTACCTTTGACTTTGAAGCCTTCTTGTTGCTCCATATAAATTTTCTCCTCCAAATCACCATGAAGGAAAGTTGTCTTCACATCTAACTACTCAACCTCCAAGTCTTGGCTAGCAGCAATACCAAGAGCAACACGAATAGAAGACATTTTAACAACAAGAGAAAAAATCTCTTCAAAGTCAATACATTTCTTTTGACCAAAGTCTTTCACAACCAATCTAGCTTTGTACTTTGGTTGAGAATAATATTCTTGAGTCTTCAAACTGAAAAACCCACTTGTTCTTCAAGGTCTTCATTCCCTTTGGTAGTTGCATCAAATCATATGTATGGTTCTTCTATAGAGCATCCATCTCTTCCTGTAGAGCATCCATCTCTTCTTGCATAACAACTAACTGCTTCTTTTTCAACTCACTTTCAACTGTTTCCTAGTAACTCTTTGGTTCACCTACATCAGTAAGCATCACATACT
Source organism: Musa itinerans (assembly GCA_001649415.1). Taxonomy (NCBI): domain Eukaryota; kingdom Viridiplantae; phylum Streptophyta; class Magnoliopsida; order Zingiberales; family Musaceae; genus Musa; species Musa itinerans. The sequence goes on from LVTN01000309.1 coordinate 221,114, forward strand.
CATCTGTAGAGTATTTTCTGGAATGTTGACATTGTCTAAAAGATCTTCTCAATTGAGGTTCTGCGGGAAGTTGCTCCCCAACTCCTTCTTGCTCAACATGTCCTGTAGGTAGATCAACATCGGGCTCTACACCATCTTCCTACACATCTCCCCCATCACCATGATATACTGGAGGAGTAACTAGGTCACAATCTTCTAATCCTTCTGTAGAAGTCTTGGCTGGTGGTGCCTTCTTCTTCAAATCCTTAAAGGTTTGATCCTCAAAGAAGACCACATCTCTACTTCTAAACACCTTCTGTTTTTTTGGATCACAAAGCCTATAACCAAACTGATCATATGAGTAGTCAAGAAAAATACATTCTTTAGTCTTACCACCCAGCTTGGACCTCTCATTGTTTGGAACATGTGCAAATGCACGACAACCAAACACTCTCAAATGCTTGTAAGAAACATCTTTCTCTGACCATACATGCTTTGCAACATTACCATCTATGGTTGTACATGGTGACAAGTTGATCACATCAACTGCAGCCCTCAAAGTCTCATCCCAAAACTTTTTTAGTAGCTTGGCTTGTGAAAGCATACATCTAATCTTTTTCATGATGGTGTGGTTCATCCTCTCTGCAATTGCATTATGCTAAGGTATACTAGGAATTGTTATCTTATGTAGGATGTCATATAATATGCAATAATCATTAAACAATCTTGTGTACTCACCACCATTATCTGATCTTATGTATTTCAATTGCATTTCTGTCTCCCTTTCAACTCTGGCATGAAACTCTTTGTAGACATTAATAACATGATCTTTGGTCTTCATATCATAGGTCCAAATTTTCCTGGAAAAATCATCTATAAAAGTGATAAAATAAAGTGCACCATTGATATTAAGAACATTAACAGAGCCACCATGAGTTTTTGTCCTCAAAGGACCACATACATCTATATAAACATTATCTAAGGCATGTATTTTTCTAAACAAAGCAGGACTAGCAAATAAAACTCTATGTTGTTTACCAACCAAATAATCAAAATAAAGGTTCAGATATGTACCTCTGAGGTTTAGCAATATCGCTCTCTTGGAAAGAGCTTGCAGCCCCTTCTCGCTCATGTGTCCCAGTCGCTATTGTAGTATTTAACTGCTCACCATAAGCTTTGATATGTAATTTGTATAAGATGTGACATTTCTTTCCACTAGCCACAATAAGAGAATCTTTATTGAGCTTCTATTGCCCTCTATGAAATCTGTTATCATAGTCTTCATCATCTAGCCTTCTAACTGAAATTAAATTCAGTCTTAAGTCAAGCACATGCCTCACATCCTTAAGCACCAACTTGCAGTCAAGGTTGGTCTTTATGTGGATATCACCTTGTGTGTGTTAGGATCTTGATAGCACCAAAATTTTCAAACCTGTAGGTAGCATAAAACTCCCTCCGTGGTATAGCATGATAAGAAGTACCTATGTCAATCACTCACTCAAGATCCTAACACACACAAGAAAAAATATCATCAAAAGGAGACAAAATCAAATAATCACCACCCTACACTGTAGTTGTAGTATTATCCTTTGACTCTGTAGACTCAACTTCTTTTCATGTTTTCTTGCCCTTCTTATGTTGCTTGCATTTGTTCTTATAATGTTCTTTCTTACCACAGTTATAGCAAACAATATCCTTTCTTAATCTTGACTTGCTTCTATCATACGTGAACTGCTTTTGTTCTTGGACTTTGACCTTCCTCTGTTCTCTAAGATAAGTGCTTGTGTATCATTCTGAGATGTTACTGAATTCTTTCTTCTCAACTCCTCATTCAACAAACTGCTTGCTACTTGACTCGTAGTGACAACACCATCTAGCGCAGAATTACTGAGGGAAACCACTAGTGTCTCCCAACTTTCTAGTAAAGAACTGAGAAGTACTTTACATTTCATTCAAATGCTCAGCAATAGAAGCACCCTCTTTATATTTCAGGTTCACAAGTTTTTTGATCAAGAAAGCTTTGTTGCTAGTTGTTTTTCTTTCATAGAGACCTTCCAACTTTTTCCAAAGAGAATATGCATAACTTTCAATAGAAACATGGTGAAAGACACTGTTATCAAGCCACTGTCGAATAAACCAAACTATTTTTCTATCTAACCTCTTCTACTCATCATTTGTCATAGTTGCGGGCTTTGCACTATCCCCCTATAAAGGTCCATACAAATCTTTGCAATACAAGAGATCTTCCATTCTTGGTTTCCATATCATCTAATTGTTTTCATTCAAGCTAATCATGCGAGAAACACTACCAGCCTCTATGTTCGAATACAAAATTAAATCACTAAAATCCTGTTCTAATACCAGTTGATGAGATATAAAGAGAAATAAACTTTTGTATATGAACAAATACTAGTAGACCATAATATATAGCGGAATTAAATGGAAATCACAATCAAATAGAACACCAAGATTTACGTGGAAAACCCCTCCAACGTGAAGGGTAAAAACCAAGGGCAAATCAAAGATAATCTACTATAAGAATAATAAATATACAAATCTTAAAGTCTTTTATCCAAAACCCAAGCAATAATCTCAAGAGAATAACTATGATACAAGGATTACATCATTGTGCACAATATCCAAATTCTCCCCCAAGTAATCACAACAAGAATTTATTGTAGATTTGATCTAACCTGAGATGAGAACACTACTTAGATGATTGAGAATAGTCTCTCTGCATTGTCCTTATCTTCTTCCATTTCCTTCTCTTATTTTTCAATTATTTTCTCTTCCTTTTTGAATCAAGTTGCTACTGTAATTTTCTGCCTTGTTGCTACAGTTTTTCTCCCTATTTTCGCAGCCACCACATCCTCCTTATTAGATATAGGGTTATGTTAAAAAAGAGGAGTGGGCTATGGGCTGTTAAAGCCCACTATAGGCTGAACTTATGGGTTGTCAGCCCAACAACATCAATTGCGTGTTTTTTATGTATATATGACTGATCAATTAGCAGACTTATTCGCGAAGCCTCTCGCTCGTAAACTATTTTCATTGCATCGGTCCAAGATCGACATCCTTGATAGGAGTACCAACTTATCTTACAAGGACATGATAATAGATAAGATTTCCTCAACTATACGAGGAAATCTTACTACGAAGAAAATTCTCACTCAACATTTCAATGAGAAAAATAACTTATATCTTTAATTTCTATCAACTATCTTCTATCAAAAATTACATCTAAAGAAAATACTGTGCGTTCAAGTTCTTTAACCAGCCACAACTTATTGAAATAAATACTATATAATGCAGTCTCTTTAGAGATATTTTCATCTACAATATATTGAATTAAGATTGTATACTCGAACTCGCAAGTGCTTTTTTGTTCACAACTAATGGGCATTAGCTTACCTAAAAATAATAATAATAAAATATAAATATTTTCATAAGTCGGAGAGAAATTATTAATGGAGTCGTCATTTCTAGACATCATACGAAAAGAAAGTTCCCATGCAAATGGATTTTCTTTTCTTTTCTTTTTTTCTTACATAGACGCCTTATAGCAGTTTCAATAACGTCTTAATAAAAAAGAATGGTACTTTCATCATCTGTGGTTAGCAGTCCTCTATAAATCCACTGTAGTCACGCTTGGAGAAGCATCACTCTCCTCGTCACGATGTCGGCAAGAGAGATCAGATTTGGTAGGCATGCATTTGGTTCATCATATAGATTTTGCAATCCCTTATTTCGAGATCAAGCAAATGTATGGCGAACGTACAGCGCCTGGTTGTTCTAAGATGCATCACTCATAATATTATGATGTGGAACTTGATTTGAGAGTACACTGTAGCACAATTATATGGAAGGGACGCAAGCTGGGACCAAGACCAGGAAAAGAAGGTCATGGGTCTTTTTTCTCTTCTCTTCTCTTCTCCCTCAGCCTGTGAGGGACCAACTGGTGTTGCCAGGCTTAGGAATTTTTTGGCAGATGAAGTGAAGGAAGGGTCGCATGAGAGCAGGAAATGAGAGAAAATAATAATAATAATATTATTATTATTATCCTAAGTTAGTCTTGAGGTGAAACCGCACACATCCCGACAGAAGAATATATATGAACTCAGTATGTGGGTCGTACTTGGTAAAACAAATCATGAACGATGGTGATGAAACCACACTTGCAAAAGAGGTACGAGTCGATGATTGAGGAGATCCAGATGAATGGAAGACGGGGCCATTTCCAATGATGAGTCGGGGGGACGATGATCTATGATTGACGTGGTTGAATTGACATCATATAATTTGCGATATGTGGGAGTGCTTCCGTGAGTCGGATGTGATGAGGGGAATGAATCGAACGAATCGTTGGTGTGCAGCAACTGCGTCACCACGATCTTGATCAGCTGATTGCATGCTTGGCCCAGTCAAAATCTGCCAAACAACGTACGCTTATCCTTTCTCGAGGACGGGGCCTGTCCTTTTTTAAGATATTATGAATCTATTATGAGATTTGAACGAATCTTCTATGCGATCTAGATGATCTTGTGTCAGATCTTCCTATCATCAGCATCTTCTTCTATGTCTATGGGGTAACTTACAAGTAAATTTTGGTACAACCCAGATATATAACGAATATAAAATATAAAATATAAAATATTTTTTTAATAAAATAAAATTTTATTTTATAACAAAAATATTATAAGTTCAGATAAATATCATATGGCATCTTAAAAATTTTAAAAAATTATAGTAGCTTCCCATGAATGAATGTTGAAATATTATTATTGCTAATCCTAAAGTAACATCATCATTTGGGTATTTGCAATGCAGCGTGCGGACATCCATCCATCGGGATCAGATCGATTTGAATGAAATTATCAACCACTCATTCACATTTAAAATGTTGTGTATTTCAGAAATTAACAGTGAATGTGAAATTCTACTATAAATGTTTTACAGCAGGACCTCATGATTTAGATGGAAGGTCAGCTTCAACCAACGATAAGCGTGCAATCATAGAGGTGCTCGAACAGGGCACATTGGAATCATGCATGTGAAAGGTTGCAGCTAGCAAGCTAGCTGAGAAGAGCAACATCAAATGTAAAAAGGAGCGGACCACAACGTTGATTGAAGCGGAATGGAACAGGAGTTTCTGCCGAGTTATTAGGGGAGGTAACGTAGCCACGAGTCCAACCACTCCTTCCCCCTTCCCAATCATTGCAGATGTGTTTGGGGGGCGTCGGATGGTTGCACGTGAGTCAACCCCCGTGGATTTCATGCCGACACGGACAGCCACTAAATCACAGTACCGATCCAAGAAGGAGAGATGGTACGATACCTCAAGCTGCAGCATGTGGCTTGCTGGCTGTGATTTGTGAAGGAGCAAGTTGGAGACACTGTTCATTTCCTGTATCATTGTGGCGGCGCTATCTTCCTTTCTCCGGACCTAATTAATTATTGCAGCAGCTCCGTCCATATCCTTTCCCTCTTCCTCAACTCAGTCGGTTGCTCGATTGTGATCCTACCGTCGACACTCTGCCGATTCCTTTGACGAAAGTGTACTAGGACATATCCTTTGATATCCCATTGACGAACGTGTTCTTTCTGACAACCAGACACCCAAGTAGCAGCAGATGGATATGGATCGATGAACACACACTTATACCTGCTGCTTCACTCTCGACCGCTAAATTCCCGTCTTTTTTCCCCAAGTAAGTTCGAGATTTTGCCGTGTCTTCTTCTCGTTGACGTACTTTTCCCAACTGCTTCTGCTAGCTTCTGAAGACTTTTCATGCACACAATAGTGCTTCTGCATATGTGCATGTAGATATCGTTATCTTGTGGCGCCCGAAACATTATTTTTCTGAAACAGGTGGTGGGCATATGTATCGGTAGGTTGAACCATTCTGAGTTGGAACTTGGATGAGCTTCTCAGAAATCTATGTAACTCGATATGGAGCTACAACTGGAATACAGTAATTCTCATGATTGTAAATCCATGGCTATCTCCAAAACTAGATCCAAGTCACAACTTCTCCAAGTCGTACAAGTTTGCGTGCAGGGATTATATTCTGAAACTAAAACGTATCAACTATGCCTTGATACATGAAGGGCTTTTGTCTTTCAGGTAGATGCTTTGCAAGGACATGTAATTGTTTCTAGCTGGGCGGAAGTCATATATTCACATCTCTCTCTCTCTCTCCCACATGCGCACACACACATACACACACACGCAAATGCGTACAATGTATATAAATCCATAATTAATGGGGCATAAATGCTACAGTTGTGGTGGCCGCACTTCGAGTGGATTCATTCGGGACCACTTAAAAGTGAAGATTTCTAGAAAAGATCCTTGATGAAACGCCTATAACGTGTTTCTTCCTTATATTTCATAACCTGATTTTCTCATCATTAGCTTCAAATCACAAAAAGAAGCAGAAAAACATAGTTTTTTGTCTTTTCTTCTTCTTCTTCTTCTTCTTCTTCTTTTCAGATGGAATAAATCTTACCTATTATCAATACTAATTTTTATAAATCAGAAATTTTACTGTCATCTCTGATGAGCAACTTCTGACTCTTTGCTTTCTGTCATCCAATTGGTATATATATTACTGTGGTTGGAGAACTCCTCGAGAGTCGGTATTCTTAGCGTTAGCCATGCCATGGCATGGATTGCTCCTTTATTTTAGATGGAGGAGATGTAGCAAACCCATACATACTACACGAAGATGGTATTTTGCAATATCATGGACTCTTGAGCCCTAGACTTAAAAGAACTAAAATCCAAAATTTATGTTGATAAATTATCGAGAAGAAGGAGCTTCTGATGTCAGACTACAAATTTGCGACCTGACATTAAATATCCCTTTTTCAAAGAGGGTTCGGTGCCATTTGTGATGCCATGAGGAGGGCGTTTCTTTTGGACGTTAATTTTGGGGATTCAAACTCATTACTGATCAATCCAGACTATGCTTGATGACAATGTTTGTCACACAAATAGTTCATACTCGTTGAGGCAGTAAACGACACATTAAGTAGGTAGGATTAGGAAAGCCACCGCTCTAGCAAGAAGCAGCACCATTTACTAGCATTTCCATGAATGGGGGGGGAAGCGATCCATCGGTGAGGTAGTTGGTGTGTATGAATGACGGCATCCTTAGCCAATTTTTTGCTCATCTCATGAACTCATCAGGGTTAAAGCCGTGGGTAAAGCGTGTGGAAAGCCTCGGTGGGGGAGATAGCGACGGCTTCACTCCCTCTCCCATGAAAGAGGGCCGATAAGCTCTCAGCGCTGTGTCAGCGGGCTGCCATTCACTATTTGCTATTTGCGGACCCACCGAAGATTTTTCTTCACTGGTTTATCCTGCGATGCAATCTCTATATAAGCAAAGGAAGCTGAACAAGTTGCCTTGGGAAGACTGAAGGTCTTGTTTCGGAACCACATCAGGTACTATTTATTCTAAATACCTTGCAGGCAGTGTATGTCTTAGCATCCACCGGTTTATGTTCCAGTACTAGTTCCGATGCGTCGTTTACATAAGCAGGTAAAAAGGTCATCTCTTGGGTGAGTTGAAGGAAGCCAAAGAAGCGTGTCCTCGAGAAGAATGGAGATCATGAGAATTGTTTCAGAAGCACAGGAGCTCGATCAGGTACTGTTCTTAATCTTTTTGGAAGCAGTGCTTTTTATTTTTACATCTCTGTTTGTTTCCGGAAAGTTCAGAAATGGTTCTTTATTCAAACGAGTAGATAGCCGCTGTATACCACGTAAAAACGAGTTGTTGACGCAGACGGCTGTCAGTTCATTGGGACTTGGAAAATTTCCGATTCTTTCGTTTTACTTTTTAAGACGAGTTTTCTCGATCCTACTATCTAATATAATATAATAATATGGGACTTGGAAGTTTGGATCATAACGTCTCGAATGTATACTACGGTGCCGATGCAGTGAGATCCACAGACAAAAAGCCTCACTCGACTGGGTTTTGGGAGACGACATCATCTCAAAGCTACTACTACTTCTTTTGATTCAGCCAACTAATTAAGTAGCAGAGTTCTTCATTCTTCCCAGTCAAAACTGACCCAAACCATTCGCTCTTTTTTTCTCGCTGAACAATTTCCTAATCTTCGTTCTGATGCTGTTCTTTAAAATCTAATCATCTAAGTTCATTTCTTCCCGGTTTTCAGATTAAAAATATATTTCAAAATGTTTCGTTTGAACTCGTATTGCCTGTGCGGGTGCATACCACATAATAGACTAATATACTATATACATATATATATATATATATATATATATATATATTTATATGTGCCAAAATTTGAATGCCCATGACGCATAACATATGATGAATATGTGAATAATTAGTTATACATGAAATAGACGTACACAGGAAAGCAGATTGGGTACAACTGTGTGTATCGCCAGCACATCTGGTTGCCTCGGTCGGACAGAGCATGTAAGGAAGCCACGTGCTTTGAAGTAGCCGAGAGGAGTACCGTCGCGTGATCGGCCATGTCCGTGCACCACGGCAGCCTCAAGTCCCACGTGGCGTCGGGGGTCGGGCACAGAAAACCTTGAACTCGAGGATTAGGCGCAAGCAATGGCGGGCAACTATGAGGCGCATCATCAAACATGTTCCCCTGCAATGGAGATGCTAATGCGGCTTTTGGCTCCATCGATGAAGTCAAATCCAGCCTCTCATCTTTCTTTCACAACATCCTCTATCACCATCTTTAAGGAACCCTTGCATTTACTGTAACTCTAAATCCTTTACGTTTTTAATATGGGAGGGTCTTTCGGTGTACATGCTACTTGTTACATTTCAGTAGTGCAATATTATCCTGCGTACGTTAGAAGTGGACCTGCCGTGTAAACGAGCCTGGTCTTCGCCACTTGCTACCTACTAAGCACTCAGCTTCACACTATATATGCCTTCCTCGCAGGCTGCTGTAGATCACAGTGCAACCGTGATGGATTCTTCTAATCCACCATTCTTTGCCACCTACAAGAGCCTCTTTAGCAGTCGAGCAAGTATGAACGACGAAGCTGAGTTACTGGCGGTGGAGTGCGACCTCCCGCTCGTCGACCTCAGCCGTCTAAACAGCAAGCTCGAGGCGAAGCAATGCAAGCAAGATATCATCACTGCCGCCACGGAGTGGGGCTTCTTCCAGATAGTGAACCATGGCGTGTCCAACAGTCTCTTGGCAAGACTGCGACGACAACAGGTAAAGATGTTTCGGCAGCCGTTCAAGAAGAAGGTGCTCGACTTCTCCGACGACAGCTACCGCTGGGGGACACCCACGGCGACCAGCCTGAAGCAGCTGTCGTGGTCGGAGGCGTATCATATTCCTGTGTCTTCCGCGAACAAGCTTGCCAGAACCAGCACCAACAGGTATTTCCTACATAAACATGGGTTTCTAAGCTTTGATTTTTCTAAAAATTAATTTCCTAAATGAAGTTGAAGAAATTGTCAGGTGAAGCGGAACATGAAATCTATCATACTTCAAGTTTTAATTTGTTATTACATCTCCCATTCTACTTTTCTTTCTGAAATTTAGACTTATAAACTATTAATATGTGGATCAAAGCATATGTCATTTGACTTCTTTTAATCATATCTTTATTTTCATCTCACATATATAGAAAGTGGATAGTAAATTATATCCAAGGAATATATATAAATCAATAATGATCGTATAAGAAACCGACTGACTGACCTTTAGCGACACAAAATCCTCAGCATCAAAGCTAAAAGTCATTGCTAAACTTCTTTTGTAGTTAAACTGAGTTTTAGGTTAAGGATGTTTTCTTGCCATTAAAAAAAAAAAAAAAATAGAAGCATTTTTTACATCTCTATCTTTATGAGGCTATAGTATGTATGATAAAAGACTTTTGTCATTGATGCTATTCTGGACGCCTAACAGCACGAGTCCTAAATGCAAAATGTCGAGTAATTTCTTCTGAAACTTTGATCGATAAATAGATGCGTGTATTGTGAAGTAACAGGGAATGGCTCGAATGGCCATCTCCTACTGCAACGCAGGTGTGTGATAGAGGAGTTCTCTGCGGCAATGGCTCAGCTGGCAAATCAACTGGTCGATACACTTGCAGAAGGATTGGGACGCGATGGCACGTATATCAAGGAAAACTGCACGCGCAATTCGTGTTATCTGCGACTCAACCATTATCCGTCATGCCCACTCCCCGGTGAAGTGTTTGGGTTGGTTCCTCACACTGACAGTGATTTCCTCACCATCCTGTGCCAAGACACGGTGTGTGGGCTGCAGTTGAACAAGGCTGGGAGATGGGTCACCGTCAAGCCTAATCCTAACGCGCTGATCGTCAACATCGGCGATCTATTCCAGGTAATAATACTTCCTAGTGATCGAACAAACCTTACGACTAATTTCCTGTAGTTAGATAGCTAGTTTCATCGGTACAGAGGAAACAAGATGAAATAACATCTCTCAATATGATAGTTTTAGGTTCAGGAAGTGGAAAGGGAGACACCGATGAGTGCTGGAACAGTGAGACGTTTTGAGCTTAAGCAGAATCAACCAAGTGTTGTTAATGTGATTGCCACACCAAAGCCTTTAACACGACTATGCTGCTTTATGTAAATGCAGGCTTGGAGCAATGGCTTATACAAGAGTGTGGAGCACAGAGTCATGTCGAATCCACACCTCGAGAGGTTCTCAGTGGCCTACTTCGTTTGCCCCTCCAAAGAAACATTGATCCAGAGCAGTGCACTGCCAGCCATCTACAGAAAGTTCAGCTTTGGAGAATACAGGCTGCAAGTTCAACAAGACGTCAGGCTAACCGGTCACAAGGTTGGGCTCACAAGGTTTCTCGCTTGAAGCAGATGAAACAAAAACACTACAGCAGATGCAAAGTTTGTTCCACATTTCTTCTTCCTTCTTTTCTCCAGAGGGGTTTAGATTCTTAGTGTGTTCTTCGATATCAACTTTTTTGCCAAGAATATTATATTTCGAAATTGTCGTCCTAGGAATTAATGTGAATTTGTCAGAGAACCAAATCTACTGAATCTTTTTGCACACCATCTATCAGTTGGTCTTCTTCGATACAGGTCAGAAAAGCGTAGCTTAAATGTCGAAAGAAGTGTAGGAGGAATGTACTTTTAGTCCCACCAATAAATTGTTTTCTGTGTCCATTGTTGAAGATGTTTAGTCACCAAATGCACATAAATGAGTTGAAAGAATAGCTAACATGAACAAACACCACCGAAGAAATCACTACATTTGTGAATAGGTTCAGTTCTGCATTATTTTCCACCATGGAGCTATTTTAGGTATCACATTTGTAAAGGAAAGAGACGGGAGGCAAACCGGTATTTGCCACAAACTGCTTTGTGATTCACAAGAACTATATAAAGTTTGATCAAACAAGCACAAAAACACACCAGAAAAATGTCTTCACCACTCGAGAACGAGGAGATAAATCTTATCTGAATTGTACGATATAACCAACTGCTCCATCACTCATCATCATTTATTGAGATCTATAATTATTGCCAAAACCTGTAAAGAGTGTTTGTAAAATCTTCGCACCACACAAAAGAATGCATCCTCCGGTACATGCATGCGTACCTATCCATCTTCAGCGTCGGATTGGCTGCATTGAATTAAAATCCAATAATGCATTAGTTCGATCAAATAGACAAAAAGAGAAAAGCTATCATCTTAGTATGACCACAGTGTGATGCATTTGTAGAACCAGGTACCACAACCGATGCCTGGCTATGTTTTACTGGTTCGTTCACAGATACTCATAGTTTTTGTTAGAATTTCTTAACGAACAAAGGGATGATGCAATAAATAGTCTTAAAGCTTATACAAAGTGTAGTTTACTGAATCATACTTGCTTATTTAATCAATCTAAGCAGGAAGACGTGTTAGGGTTTTGGACTTAGTCTGGTTGCAAACTTTAGAGGTAGAGAATGATTTTAAATGATGAGAGTTAAGTTTTGAAAAGAAAATTTGATCGAGAGGAATGCATGGGAAATTCTTACCTGACTTCAAAGCATGAACAGATGCTTCTATCTTCCCATTCCAAATTTTCTTTTCAAAACTTAACTCTCATCATTTAAAATTCTTACCTGACTTCAAAGCATGAACAGATGCTTCTATCTTCCCATTCCAAGTTGTGGAACCATTCGGCATTTTCAAGTCCTACAACATGCACCTTTTTCAACCCTTTTGCACTTTGTAGGCCAATAGGGAGCGCCTCCTCAATTCGGAACAACCTCCAAACTTCATATATTTCAGTGATGGTCAATCCAAAGTTCTGGCTCCTGGCTCTCTTTGGTAGAAACAACTCAGCTTGGGCAACTCAGCGAGGAACACTCTTTAGCATGGGGAAAACCTCCTTTTCTTACACAACACCGTTCTCCTCTGAATAATCACCTTCACTGAATGGTTATTTTTGATCTCCAATCTTTCCAAGTGTTGGAGCTCATGGTTATTTTTAATTTACTGACACCTTGACACCTTTGGTTTCTTCAAGTTTGTAAGAGTACCTGATGGTAGCAATCTCGAATGAGCTGAGTTCAATGTCTGTGAGAACAGAGAGCACAGTTTCGTGCAGCTAGCTACTTGTATCAGAGTGAGGTTCCGCAGGCTTCCATGAGGAACAGCTCCAGTGCAGAAGCTGGTTAAATTGGGCAATGTTCAAAAGTTTTACAGTTCGTAAATTTGGCAGCAAAATGGATCCTTGTGGAAGCTCTTCAATATTTAGTATTGCCTCCGGCCCAGCAAAATCATTAACAAGTTCTTCCAGACTTGAATGCACTCTCTGAAGTAATTCTTGCGGCAATATGACAATCATCTTTTTGCAACCTTTTAAATCAATAGTTCTTAATTTTCCAAATTACTGAGCCGGAAGTTGCCCCTGGCAGATCTGTTCCAGATGCTTCATGTTCCAAAGGTATAGCTTTTCAAGTTCACCAAATGCGTTTGATGGAGTATATTGTGTTGACTTACTGCATTTGATGGCAATTCACAACACATACTTCACACATGCAAAGCCACACTGTCCATCTAACTCTGCCAAATCTGTGAGAGCCCAGTGGCAGTCATCTAGCCTTAATTCCTTGGTTCTTTTAAGAAAATGCTTGGCCCAATTCATTGATTAGCTCACTCCCTTTAGAAAGAAGTTTTTCTGGTGTATACAAGCCTTTGAGTACCAGTCATGAACATTATAAATAATGAAGTGGCTCAAGTCCTTCAAAACATTATGAGGAACAACAAGATGTTGAGAAAAATGTTGGGCCTCCTTGACATACAGCTCAAGCGAAACAAAGAAGCAACCTCCATAAGCAGAGCCTCACTCACATTGTAACCTTTCATGCAAAATTTCTACCAATCGAGTCAGCTTATATATCAAGTTACCTGGTATCTCCAGTAAAGAACAATCTGAAATGTCCAAAAGTTTTAGATTCACCAAAGTAACTATTTCATCTGGCAACTTACGGCTACAACAGTCTTGCAAGACAAGTATTCTGATGTTCTTTAGTTTCCCAACCAAACCAATATCCCTCAGCTTTCTACATCTGTCCAGATGAAGCGTCCCTAGATTTGTTAAGCACTTCAATGATGAGGGTAATGATTCGATATCAGTGTCACTCAGATCAAGAACATTGTGTGCTGCCATCTTCTCAAAGAATTTGCTTGGTACACCACTAGTGTTTGGGTGCATGTTCAGCAACAGAAAAACCAGCCTGAAACAATTTGGATGTTCAGGAATGACATGTATATCATTGTACATAAGCGAAATTCTCTTGCATGCTTCCAGATTTTCAACCTCTGGCCAATCTCTCATTCCCAGTCCAGCTTTAACAAGGAAATGTTTGTCATCCTTGGATGCAATGTATACAGCCACATCTAGCACCACTTCAGTTTCTCAACCAAAAAATGCAGTGTCTCTCACATCCTCTAAAGTGACAACATCACTTAAAAGGCTCTCCCCTACTGGATATCGTGTAAGTTCATCCTCGCTGATGTCGTAGTCCTCATGAAACAGGCAGCAGTAGAGAAACAACACTTTCAATTCAGCAGTTTTCAGTTGTTTGTAGCTCAGTTCTAGTGATTTGAACGGTTGTTCCTCTACACCTTCCAGGTTTGTAGGAATGGATTGCTTGAGTTGCGATAACACAGTGCCAAGCACCTTTCTCCCTGTATCCTTGTAATGCCCTTCCGACCACAAAAACTGCCAATGGTAAACCACCACACTCTTGTGCGACCATTTTTGCAACAGGTTCTATTTCAGGAGAGACTTGGCAACATCTCCTGCCTTACTTTTGAAAAGTTCCCATGAATCTGCTTCAGAGAAGACAGCAACTTCCACAGAGATATCAGTTTCCATAACATGGCATAGGTCAAGTTTATGAGAGGTCAGTATGATTTTGCAGCCTGTGTGCTCTTCTCCGTAAGGAATTCCAACTTCTCGTAGCTCCAACCTAGCCCATATGTCATCCAGCATGATCAAAATTTTATTCTCCTTCTTCATCCTACTAGCCAGCAAACTGATCGCAGTTTCACCGGGACCCAAGTCTTGCAAGCCCAGCTGATCAGCAATGTCATGTTGGATGTGAGCAATGGTTGGATTCTGTGATACCACCACCTTGACTACAGCATCAAACTTTTATTCTTCGTGCAGCCTTCTGCACAATTCTTCCATCAAGGTTGTCTTGCCTACTCCCCCCATACCGTTATATTCCAATTGAGTGCACATTGTCATCTGCTGATGCATTCATCACCTTATCCATGGCATCCCTTGTGGAGCCAAAGGCCATAAAGTCTCCCATGGGCATGGGAACAATGGATGCCGAGTGCCATGGATGAAAAATATTCTGGAAATTCGTTTTGTCCAGGAGTTTCTTAGCATCAGCTTCTATCTTGGTGGCCTCCTTTCCAATATTATAGCGGGATGACAAATTAGGAAGTCTCCTCCCAAAGCATCTGATATCCTCTCCAATCTGGTTCTCAATCTCATTATATTGTTCCTCAAGTTCATGCACTTAACTTACCCACAAGGTGACTTCATCATAAATATCTTCACTTCTCTGCTCACCTTCCTCTACTCTTCGCTGTATACTCCTCGTGCTCCTCAAAGCCTCAATCTGTTCTAAGTTTCTTGAATTTCTTTTTGTGAAATATAAGATTGCTTGCATGGGACTTGCATTCTTTATGTAAGTCCTTCAAAACATCAGTCCCAAATCCACCAAAAATTCCTCCACAGAGTGAGACAGGGACAAACCATGACCTGTGCTCGAAGGACAAGAGTATGACTGATTGGATTAACAGTGATGTCACTATAAGCAGTCACCAGATATCACTTTTATTAACAATGAATAATACTATTTGCAAATTCTTTAAATGATAAATGCTGATAACTGATTAAGCTTCAATTTCATTTTAACGTGAGGACTAAATGAAATAAAATTTCCAAATTAGCAGCCACCAGATATCACTTTTTAGCTCTACATTACCTTTTCTTAGAAGAATTTGTATGTGTACCCCTGTAGCAAATGTTTCATAATTGACCATTCAAAGTTGCAAACATATACAAGATCCTCAAAACAGTGAGAGTTAGAGGTTGAATGCTTTTTTTTTCTTTTTTTTTATACAAAGGAATGAATATATGTAATATTTGCAATTGGTAAATGATCCTTCTTTTGTTGAGGTGAGACTCTAAATATACAAATTATGAAGAACCTTGTGAAAGCTAAAACTCAAAGTCAAAAAGAAGGTAAAAGAAAAACCAAATCATGTAGATTAACTCTGGTAAAGCTTCCTCAAAAACAATATCACTTCCTACTATTCATTATGTCTCATTTGGATAACAAAATTGTCTAGTTAAACAGTGGAATAAAGGCATTTGGCAGTTTTTTAGTCCTCATGTAAACAAAATTGTCTTTTGAATGGACACTTTTCTTGAGCATTATTTCTTTGGGCTTCAGCTCTTGATTCTCTTGAGCACTATTTCTTCTTGTGTCACTTTTCTGTGTCCTTTAGGCAATTTCTGGAACAAAGACTTCATATTAACCTTTCTGACCCATCCGAATGGTGCATTGGTGATCAGATTTTTGAAGGCTCACAACTTGGGGGGGGGAGCCTGGATTGAGGTTGTCTGCTGTTAGTGCCACAGGGTTATGGTGGATTTGGAGGGCGTGTGATGAGGTCCTATATGATAATTCTAAAATGACTGTTTCCAACTTATTTCACCTAGTCATTGGATCAGCCTTGGCTTATGACATAGCTAAAACTCCTGATGGCAGTATACATGCGACTGTCCCTCGGAAGGTTTATTGGTCCCCTCCTCAGGTGGGATTGGTTAAGCTGAACTATGATGATTCGATGGGAGGAGACCAAGTTAGGAGTGCTGATCTTTCTAGCACGGGTTGTACTAGATCTCTTTCAATAATATAACTTTATCTTTTCAGAAAAAAAAAACACCAATGATGCTAATCTAATAATCACTGGATGCAGGTTTTTGGAAAGGGGGAGGTGTTGTACTGCGAAGCAATGGTTGTGCTGGTGGGACTCCAAGCTGTGTTGCCGGATGACTATCAAAAAGTTCTTGTCGAATCTGACTCCGAGATCCTCATTTATGTGCTGTTACATAAATAACTTATTTCATGGCACACTAGGAATGCAATTTTCAGTATTTGGGCGCTGTTAGATCTTTTTTATGTATATAGTCTCTCCCATGTGTATAGGAAAGGGAATGAAACAGCCAATTGGTTAGACAGACACAATAAAAACATGAGGTCTTTGTTTTTTTTCGAGAGGAGAATGTTCCTCTTGGCCGGACCGTTTGATATGCTCCGATGCTAGAAATGCTTTTTGTATCGGTTTGATATAGTTAATCAAGTCTTTTTTGAAAAAAAAAAAACAGTGAAATACAGACTTACAAGCACTTTAGCTCTTCTTTCACATCAGCTTGTTTGGGAGTTTCATGGGTACACTAGAGACTAGCAAATAGGTTCCGTGTCTAATCAGAGGAGGTATACTCTCTATTCTGCAACCTGTTGTACATAACTCGCAAGTACTATTCCCAATGTTATAGTCAAGAAATTCTGATAGAACATTGGATCAAATGCTACTTGCTTCAATTTATGAGATGTAAAAGGAAAACGACAAGATAGATCAGAGTAGTGTAGCAAACAAAAGCAATAAAGATGAAGAGGCCACGCCACCTCTCTGGCCCTAACCTTGTAAAATTCTACCTACGAAAAATCAAGCAAGCTTCAAATTGTTGAAGAACAACCATAAGGGACGAACAACACTTCGCAGCAGGTTACAAATTCAACATAAAGCCCAGGCGAAGAGTCAGGTGAAAATAATGGTCTGTTTGTTCCTGTTTTGAGAAACAAAAGAACTTTTTCCAGATCCCACTGTTTATATTTCCAGTTCAATAAGAATTAATTGTGACAGGCATGAGCGGGACAAGTAGATCATAGATCAAGAACACACAACTCTTTTAACTACAGAAAATGATAAGAGCAAAGAACGAAGATCGAGATCATACATACCTTGACAATGGAGGTGTTTTCTTCAACTTCCAAGGACCGCAAGGGGCGGGCGATAAGGGAAGGCCAGCTTGTGTTTTTGCATTGATGTAGTAAGCTTATATTTTCAATAATGCTTCTCCGAATTCATACCATCATCCCCTTCCTCGGAAGGCTGCGGTAAGATCCAATGTTTTGTCATTCTCATTATTATGTTATTTGTCTTGTCTTTTTGCCTTTGAATATTTATTATTATAGCTGGAATTTGTTATATATAATAATGGTTTTGAGTCATATTTATTTATATATCATGATCCAAGTTGTTATGTGCGAACCAAGCAAAATCTCATCTTCTCCGACCAAATTGAGCCGGCCGGTTTTCCAGCGAACCAAACGAATCCAACGTTTCTGCTATGGCTCTTACGACTAAAATACACAGAATGCGAAATATCAAAACTGACCAAAACTTTACAGTTCAACAGATATCAAGTGGACAAAGATTGAGGGCATTATAGTCAATTCACGAGAAACAAACCCGGTTGTTCTGAACCACCCATCCGCCACCGCCGCCTTCTAGCGCTTAGCCGTGAGACTCACCGGCTGCCGCTCCATAGAAGGCCGCCACGAGCACCGTGGTGGTTCTGAGCCGCAGGGACGAGGTGGTGGCACCGGTGAAGCACGGGCCGTCAAGTTTCCTTTCCGGCGAGGTCAGTGTTTTTGTTTTGTTTTTCCATTTTTATATGTATATATATATTTTTCCTTCTGTCGTTGACGTTTTTGCTATTGCAATGCTTATTGTCTTCTTTCCTTGAGAGCTATTCTTCTTCTCCTTCTTCTGTTTTGTTTTTGTTTTGACCATGGCGATTTCCGTTCATTCATGAATTATTCCATAACTTATTCGGCATCGCTTGATTTGATACAATACACCCGAACAAGCTACGCGAAAAGAATTGCAATTTACGTTTACCACGATGAAACTGGGAGTAGAAATTTAAGGTTTGGTTTATTGTGGAGCACTGCTGATGATTGAACCAAGTGAAGAGATAATGCAGGGGAACTTTTAGTAGGTTGCAAGTACAGAATTCTTGTTCTCCAACAGCTTACGGCAAGGAATTGAAATCTCAATTTGGTGTTTTTTTCTTGGAAAAGAGAACATATATACGCACTTAAGATGACAGCAAGAAAAAGTTGTTGCGTAGATTCTTCACCAAGACATGATAGATCAGTAAAGAATCATCCTGTATGATGCAAGAACTATCTACTAGGGGGTTTGTTCCGCAGCATTTTCCTCAAGAACATAAGTCTCTGAGCAAAATGATCTTCCACAACGTCTTCCTTTCAATCCCAGAGGGAGGAGATCCATTTAAGAACTTGTAGATAGCTTCTGGTACAGGAATTCAAGGACAGGAGCACAGGTTCATTTACCATGGGCATCAACCAGGCCAATCAAATTCAAAGACATTAGGCATATATATGTGTGTGTGTGTGTGTGTGTGTGTGTGTATGTATATATATGTGTATATATATATATAATATTTTTCTATCATATATTTTTATTAAACCGCAGTCAGCAATTGAACTGTGATCCAATCAATCACCTGCTTGAGGCTTAGCTGCCAAAGTGACCAGTTGGGTTTTGATGACACATTAAATTTGTGAAACTTGTAAATACTCTTATAACATACATCATAACTGCAGTGCTGTATCGGAGACCACATTAAACACAGCAGATTGCTCTTGCTGTGTAAATATGGTGATGAATTTGCAAATCATCACAATGTTGGACTATAATTCATATGTGAGATGGAAGATGAAATAGACTAGAGAGAAGTCCTTCACTGCCCAGGATTAAAAGTGTTGGACCGCAAACTAGACAATGTAAGTTTTTGAGTTGTGATTGTGTCCAACCAATGCACAATGCCTTGATCGGTTGTAATGTTTTGCTTGTAATATGTTGTTTTTCCACTTTTAAGTTTGTGCTTGCTTCTGGCTTTAGTTGTACTCTTAGTTTGTTCAAAAGTCCTATTTGTAGTCCCTTTCTTTGATGATGTTGTTATTGGTCCTACCACTGATGATGACTCATAAAAAGAAGTAGCTAGAACTTGGTGAATTTTTTTCGTCACCTTGAGATTGGGACATATAGCCTATCATTGTTGACTAACAGTTTGGTGGAAACATATATATCTTTCCTTCATTAATTTTGACCAATATATTTTTATTGAGATAAAAAGAATAAAACTAATGAGAAATCATGATCAATCTAATCATTTTCTAGCATTGTTTAATCTACTAGAGAATAATGGCAAAAGAATCTGGCACATATCTCTGTTGCAATTTTTTTGGATACTAATTTTATGAATTTGAATCAGAGATGTTCTTAGGTTATGCTTAGATAAACTGATTTATGGGATTGCTGAGCAGTCCTGGCCGCAGCTCTTATAGATAGAAGTTAAAAATTGGGTTGGGTTAGCTAACCCAATTTGGATATTCTTCTTACCGCATAGAAGTTATATTTTTTTCATGCAATATCTACAAAGCAGGGTGATACAGCCAAAGATGTTCAAGTCTATGCTTGCTTGTTGCAAGCTGTACATATCCGAAAGCAGAAATCCCGCTTCTCTATCATTGATTGAGCAAGCAGCTAAAGCATATCCAGAAGCTGTTGTAATCAATAAATTCAAGGATGAGATTTACAATAGAGTTGGATATACACTTGTTTCACCTCTCGCCACGGACTCATTGTCTGATGTAACCCCATTGAGGAATTCTGTGTTCGAGATGGTCAAGGCAGCATTTGAGTCTATTGATCTTGAGACGCACTCTGGAACTCATCCCCGACTTGGAGTCGTCGACCATATCTGCTTCCATCCTTTGGCAAAAGCTTCCCTGGACCAAGCTGCTGGGATTGCCAAGTCTGTGGCTACTGACATTGGCCACAAGCTCCAAGGTTCACATTGCTTCTTTTCTTGACATTGAATTTATCATAGTCTTGGTTGAAGAGCTGTTTTTACTGTTTCTCTCAATGCTCTTGCTAAGTGATCTTCTCTATGATGGAATGCAGTGCCGACCTATCTATATGGAGCAGCTAATGAGGGAGGAAGGACTCTTGATTCAACAAGAAGAGAGCTCGGCTACTTCAAACCCAATTCAGATGGAAATCAATGGACAGGTGGGTTGAGAGCAGAAATATCAGGATTGAAGCCTGATGCAGGTCCTCTTCAGTCTTCGCTAGCCAAAGGTGTGGTGGTCATTGGGGCCACACGGTGGGTCGACAACTACAATGTGCCAGTCTGGTCTACTAACATCAAGGCTGTTCGTAAGATAGCGAGGAAGGTAAGTGAGCGAGGAGGAGGACTTAAATCAGTGCAAGCTATGGGTCTAGCTCATGGTGCCTACTGCACTGAAGTAGCATGTAATTTGCTGAATCCAAGTATCACGGGAGCAGATCAGGTACAACACCAAGTTCAGAAACTTGCATCGGAGGAAGGATTTAAAGTAGGGGAAGGATATTTTACCGATTTTTCCCAAGAAAAAATCATTGAGATGTACTTCAAATCTATCTCATGTGATTCAACTTGAAGATAATCAACAGACAGTGGGGTGATCTATCGGCTTTGCTTTGTGCCTAAGCCTTTTTAAATAATATATTTATAGTTCACTTTTCACAACTCATGTAAATTGATGTCTACTGAATGGATTTCACATATTTTGAAGAGACATTTTTGGGGGAGGTGATGCTTGGTAAATGTTCATAGTGTGTTTTGGATTAGAACTGGGATTTTGGCTTCTTTGGTTACAGAGCACGGAGGTAAATGCCTGTTCGAGTAATAATATGCACTTGTCATATATATATATATATATATATATATATATGCAGTGGTCACATAAAGACCATACATACTGCAGACAGGCAATAACTGGTTTACAAGGGAGACGAACGCTGCAAACTAAAAGGACTACGATTACTGTCCAAGCAACCTTCGTGGTTAAACAGACTTGGATAAAGATTCGACTGAAAGTCTATTTGAACAGCCATTAATATAATGCAGTGAAAGCCATTTCTTTAGTTCATGCATCTCATTCTGCTTGGAATCGTAAGTTCTCTTCTTTTAGGAATTGAAAGCTGGACGAAAAGAGTATTCTGATTGCATATACAACGTATAATACAATCAGAACACAAAGCGCACTCATACTAGGAAAGAAAACTGGATATCTGTGGCAACAGAAAGGAAAATAAAAAGTAACATCCACTACATAACGCCTTTGCTCTCTCTTTCTCTCTCTCTCTCTCTCTCTCTCTCTCTCTCTCTCTCTGAGTAGCTCTATCTATCTACAACTCGTCTCTTTCTCATTCTAGTACCATCAAAGTATCCTTTCATCCTTCCATTTTCCTTTCTCTTTTGTCAACTTCTCTGAGCTTTATTCTACATTTAATCTCTCTCTTTTATAAGTGGGATTCAGAAGATTCAAAGTATGTCTGCAATCTAATATTCCCTTTTGCTTTTTTGAGCAGTACACAGTGCTCCGAATGTACTTTACAATGGTGGCGAAGAGCACATCACCAGGCATTCTCGTTAGCACTGGTCACCTTGCCCATGAATAGCGTGAAGTACAACAGTATCAGTGTTCCCATACTTGACCTGCACAATTAAAATTCACACACTTCATGCCTGGTTCCAAATTCAAAAAAAAAAAAAAAAAAAAAAGGGGGGATGGATACTCCTCTTTAAACACAGTCAGATTCCACAACAGCTTTGATGACAGTCAAGTGAACCCACATATATTACATACTTTCCAGAAATTGAAGCTAAGTCTATCTATGCTGATCAGCGATAATAATATGAATATAAAAATTATAATCATACTTCTATTATATAAAAAATTAATATTAATAATTAAAATTAAATATACATATCTTTCGATTTCATTTAGAAAACCTTTATTTCACATGTAAATATATTGTCATCTAATCCGAACCAATATACAAGAAGAATTAGACTCATTTATATTATTTTCATATCCTTTCACAAGATTACTATAACTTTCTGAGAGGTGTTGTCTATTTATAGACGAAAACAGAAGATATAAGATAAATAATTAAAAGAATCTCTCTCATAAAGGTATCTCCTAATTAGTCCTATCATAATATTGAATTTTCTTTTGATTGATCGATAATCATAATTAGAATCCAATTATATCTAAGATATATCTTAAATAATTAAACAAGACCACACAAACTAATATTCTTATACTTGATCCATTAATTGATATGATATAAAAAATTTAAAATTAAAATAAATAAAATAAAATTTTATTTAAAAATAAATTTACTAAATTGGATTTTGAAACTTTTGAAAAGCATTTTACACATGCACATAAATTTTATAAAATGGGCCCATAAGTCTAATAAATATAATAATATTATATTGAGTCATAGTAATTATATGTTATCAATATCATACTCTCTTCTATATACTATAATATTATTAGTCTATCTTAATATAGTTTATAATGACACATGTAATTTATCTTGTCAGAATAATCTATTATCACATTCAATTATAATATGTATATATATAAATATAAATAGAATAGTAGAAGTAAATAACTTTAATTAAGTAAACAAAAAATATCAATAATAGTATATACTTAAATATGCATCATATTATTTATGACTTGCTCAGAAGCCATATTCTAAAAATATATTCTTTAAATTTAGACTATAAAGCTTTAGTAAATTGATTAACAATAATCAAAGTAATGCTTAGCTTCTCAATTTACACTTATTATTTCTGAACTATTTCTTTGACCACCAAGTATTTTATCTTGATATACCTAGAACCACTAGAGTACTTATATTCTTAGAGAAGAAAATTACTATGGTGTTATTATAAAATATTATAATTAGTCTAACAATTAAGCTGACTACACAAAGTCTTGAGAAAAATGTAACAACCATATGGTTTGATTTGTGACCTCAAAACATGTCACGAATTCAACTTTCATTATTGATTATATATATATATATATATATATATATAAAGATAATACTCGTAATCCTTAAGATTTATATTTGAATATCTCAATGCTAATAATATAAGTTGACTCATTCATATTAACCATATTAAAATTATTGATGAGAAACATTTTAGTTTCATACAATAAACTAAAACCATTATTGACAAATAAAATATCATCCACATATAAGTGTAATAAATGTGCTCCTACTAACCTTCAAATATATATAATAATCAATAGTATTTTTCTTAAATTTGAAGAAAGTAATTATATTATAAAACTTTATATATCATTATTTGGAAACTTATTTAAAGTCATAAATAAATTTTTTAAGTTTACAAGCTTAACTTCATTTTTCACTATGAATCATTCATATTATTTCATATAGATTTCTTCATCTCTGGATCCTTATAAAGCAATATTTTTTTCATATCTATTTGATATAACTTAAGATTATGATAAGTTACTAATATCATGATGATCCTCAATGAGTCCTTTTTAAAAACTAGATAAAATATTTGATTATAGTCGTTACTTTCTTTTTGAGAAAGATCTTTAGTCAGTCTGACTTAATATCATTTGATACTGGCTCTTGAGTCACGTTTTGTCTTAAAGACTCATTTGAAACCAACTCTTTTATAATTATTAGACAATTCAATGATTTCCTAAATAACATTCTAGTCTATCAATTTCAACTCTTCTTTTATTGTATCATATAATCTTTTAGAATCGTTGCTATCCATGAATTATAAAAATGATAAAGGGTCCATTTTGATTTATATGTTATAATTTGATTTATATATATATACCACATAATCATCATAAATAGTAGATCTCCTTTGATCTTTTTAAAACTATCGGTTGTGGTTATTTTACAAGATCATTAGTGTTAAGAATAAGAATGACACGAAGAAGATATCTATGTTTGATATGGTGCTCTCCATTTATACACGTAAGGAGGGAGGATTTTCCTTAACTGAGCAGTGATATTTCCTCATGTAGTTGGGGAAATCTCAGCAGCTATTATGGCTATCATGGGAAATCTTAGCTACTATCATGTCATCGCAAGATGGTGCTCTTGTCAAGGATGTCGATCTTGGACCGATGCGATGAAAATAGTTTGCAGGCAAGAGGCTTCGTGAGTGAGTCTGCTAGTTGATCAATTGTATGTACGTAAGAAATACGTAGTTGATGTTTGACAACTTGTTCTCGCGCGAAGTAAAACTTGATGGCTATGTGTTTTATGCGTGAGTGAAATACTGGATTGGCGCATAAGTAAGTGGCTCCAACATTATCATAATATATTGTAAGTGTAGAGGTGGAGTTGATGTCAAGTTCATTGAGTAGATTCGTGACCCAATTGAGTTTTGCAGTAGTGGTTGTAATAGCACGGTATTCGGTTTCAGTTGTAGATCATGCAACTGTCTTTTGCTTTTTAAAACTCTAAATGATTGGATTAGCTCTAAGAAAGATAATATCCCTTGAGTGGATGTTCTGTCATCAAAGTTCCCTACCCAATCATCATTAACAAAAGCATGGAGATGAAGGGGGGAGTGTTTGCGGAAAAAGAGGTCATGATTTAGGGTCCTATGAAGGTATCGTAAGATTCTTTTAATTATAGACCAATGCGTAGTAGATGGCCGATATATGAATTGTGATAATTTATTGACCGCAAATGAGATATCTGGGCGGGTGAGAGATAAGTATTGTAAGGAGCAAAGTACTTATCAGTATTGAGTTGGATCCGTAGCAGGGCTTCCATCACATAGTTTGAGTGACTCGCTAGTAGATCGAGGAGTTGTAATAGCTTTTGCATCTTGCATGTTCGTCTTTGATAATAGATATTGAATATACTTTCTTTGTGGTAGGAAGAGTCCTGAAGACGTGTATGTTGCTTCCACTCCCAAAAAATAGCTCAAAGATCTTTAAGGGATAATCGATTTGCTAAGTGCTTAAGGAATGCCTTGATTTCCATAGGATTGTTGCTCATGACAATAATATCATCCACATATACTAGAAGATATATTATGTTACCACTTTGGTGATGGAGAAATAATGAGGTATTAGACTTAGAGTTGATGAAGCTAATTGATGTAAAAAATGAGCCAAGTTCGGTGTACCAAGCTCTTAGAGCTTAACGAAGTTCATAAATAGCTTTTTATAGTTTACAAACATGCCTTAGATACTGAGGGTGGATGAAGCCAGGATGTTGCTGCATAAAGACATCATCAGTTAAGGTCTCTTGTAAAAAGACATTGTTAACATTGAGTTGTCGTAAATACTAGCCTTTTGAGATGATCAAACTCAGAATAAGTCGGATTGTTGTGGGTTTAACAATAGGACTAAATGTCTTTGTAAAGTCAACACCAGGACATTGGTAAAACCTTTTGGCTACTAGACGCGCTTTATATCTAGCAATGGATCTTAATTCGAAAGACTCATTGACACCTGATGATATTTTGTGTGGGATAAAAGAGTACAAGGGTCCATGTAGAATTATGGAGGAGAGCATCATATTCTTCACATATGGCTTTACGCTAGTATGGAGATTTTTGGACTTGAGTAATTGTGGTAGATTCATTGGTCTCTGACACAAATTTTTTGATTGCATGTAGGTCAAGGACTTGTCATGGTTTAAAGATACCACTTTTGGACTGTGATGTCATTGGATGTCCAGAGGCTGTAGGGTGTGTTGTAAGTATGGGTAGTGGAGAGGCATTGACATGGGTTAGGGTAGGTTGAGGGACTTCAGTGTTATTGGTCCCGGGAGAGGATAAAGATAATGGTTGTGTTTCTGAGGGCATTACATTAGTAGTAGAGGAACCTTGTGAAGAAGGGAAAGGAGCAATGGAGAGGGTGAGGAGCTGTTGAACAGGGAGAAGAAGAGAGTGTAGATCTGGAGGAGAAGGACTGGATGATGTTGTGGGAGACTCGGTTGACGGGATCGACGGTGTACTCTAGTGATATATATTTGTTGGAGTAGGTCGCACAGCAAGAGACCTAGGGTTTTGAGACGGAAAGACAGTCTCTACAAAAATAACATGATAGGATGTAAAGACTTTTTGAGATTGGGGTTCGTAGCATCGAAAGGCATTATGTTCAAGAGAGTATCCAATGAAAACGCAAGGTTTAGATTTTGATATTATCTTATGTGAGGCATAGGGACGGAACCATGGATAACATAAATAGCCGAACACTTTGAGTTTTTGAAGGTTTGAGGATTTGTGAAATAGTTTTTCAAATAGTGACTTGTACTAAAGGATTGGAGTGAGCATACAATTAACAAGGTAAACGATAGTTTGAAAGGCTGCAAACCAAAAGGTTGTTGGCATGGAGGTTTGATGGAGTGTAAGACCAGTTTCAACTATATATCGATATTTGCGTTCAACAGAACCAACTAGTTGAAGAGTATGTAGGGGTGACTTAAGGTATTGTATATCACAAGCTAAGAGATAGGATGTGAGGGCTTGATATTCACCACTACCATCAGAGTAAACTATTTTGATTTAGTCCAAAAAGTTGATGGCATTGAGGCTTGATGTAGAAGTGTGAGACCAGATTCAACTATATGTCGATGTTTGCGTTCAATAGAACCAATAAGTTGAGAAGTATGTGGGGGTGACTTAAGGTGTTATATACTATAAGCAGAGAGGCAGGATATAAGGGCTTGATATTCATCGCCACCATTAGAGTAAACTATTTTAATTGTAGACTGAAAGAAATTCTAGACCAATCTTCTAAAATTAGTAAAGATTATTAAAACGTCATATTTATGGTGGAGAGGGTATAACCATGTGTACTTGGTGAAATAGTCTATGAAAATAACATAAAATCTGAACTTGTCAAAAGAAGTGATTGGGGCAGGGCCCCAAACATTAGTATAAATTACTTCAAAAAGTTTAGAGCAGGATATCGAGGATATTCCAAAGGGGAGTCTATGACTTTTATTACTTAAACAAGCATCATAATGAGTTATAATGCTATTGGTTTTAAGCATAAAAAGAGAATAATGAGAAAATAGTTTTTACTGGATAGAGGATGAAGGATGACCAAGACGATGATGCCTCACATCAGTTGGAGCTGTAATGGAAGAGTAGACAATGGGTTGGATGATCTGTGGAACTAATGGCCACTCATAAATATTGTCCTTACTCTAGCCTCGGACTAGTGATGCCCCGTGCTCAAATCTTTGACAAGAAAAGAGTTAGGAAAGAATTCAATTGAGATATTGTTTTGTTTACAAAATTAAGAAATATAAATGAGATTTCATTTGATGTAAGGTGTACATAAAATATCATCGAGCGTAAAAGTTATGCTATGTGAATTAAGCATTATGGAACTAGTATAAGTAATGAGAAGTCCATTACCGTCACCGATGATAATGTCTTCATTTCCACCATAGTTGTTGTGAATGGACAAGTTTTAGAGATCAGAGGTAATGTGATAAGATGCACCAAAGTCCACAATCCAATTTTGTTTACTAGTATTCGGAGTAGTTGTAAGATTTGCATGAGGCCAATGTGATAGAGGAGGAAGTGTGAGTCGAGTTCTACAGACTTTTGCAGAGTGGTCAACTTTGTCACACAATTGGCAGATAATTCTTTGTTGATTTGTGCGATCAAGATGCTAGGGCCGAGGATAATTGTAGTAGCCACCTTGATGATTGTGATTGAAATGTTGATGAGGTGGAGGGGGGAGGTTTGTTTAGAGCCCACAAATTCAGGAGACATGCTGGCCAAACCTTTGTTAATGGTTTTGTTGTACCGGTTGCTCTTCTACTTTGATTGTTAATTGACTTAAGCTATGATGGATGGTCCTGGCAATTTGTCCTCATGCTTGAAATACATCTCATAGTCAGTTAACTTATCATAGAGTTCTTCAAAGGACATCGATGAATCGCGTGCTTGTATTGCTGCTACTAGTTTCTTATACTCATCCCTGAGGCCATTAAGTGTGTGGATAATGACTTCTTCATCACTAAGATTATGATATATCAGGGTTAAGTTATCGATGATAACTTTTGTATTTTGTAGATAGTCATTAATAGTACTTTCCTCTTGTTTTACTTGCATGAGACTCGATAGGAGACTAAGTAGGCGAGTACGCGAACGATTTGCCAAGGTGGTTTGCAGCTTGCACCAGGCTTCGGTAGCAATGTCACATGAAGATATGAGTGGGGCAAGGGATCCAACGACTGAAGCTTGAATTGCTTGAAGATGAGATGATCTTGGCGTAACCATAGTTTGTGGTCTAGATTTGGTATTGGACCGGGTGCTCCTGGGATGTTGAGCATCACTAGTGGACAATGGAGAGAGTCATCGACATAGCCTAATAGATCATACCCAAATAGGAGATTAGAAAATTGAGCATGCCATGATGCATAGTTGCCACCTTTGGATAACTTGAAGGGAATGAGAGTTACAGCATTGATGGAAATAAGGCATGTAGAGGGAAAAGTACTGTGGTTTCCTACGGGAACAGTAACTGGAGCGTCATATGTAGATGATGAAGACATGTTGGAGATATGTACCAATATAAGGAAGCAAGGTGGGAGTCTGCAATGATTAGGTGGCTGTGACTAAGTGCGGGAAGCTATACTTCTTCCTTGGAACTGTCGGTGTAACGACAACAGTGATCAGGAAGAAGTGTTCATGTAAGGGAGCTTCTTCCTTGGAACTGTTAGTGTAATGACGACAATGATCAGGAAGAAGTGTCCATGTAAGGGAGCTCAGTGCCATATGCTGGTCACATCCACATCAATTCACTTCTCTGTCAGTGGAGGCCCCTCCTCATCTTTGCTGCTATTGCTCCACTATTTAGTGCTGGGAAGAGTTCACTACCCCATGCAGTAGATGAGCAGGATGCAGTAGCAAAGACTACAATTTTCATCGCAGATCTATGAGAGATCTGTAGTTCTATGAGAAGTTATGGATTACAGTTCTATGAAAGGCTAGGCTTCAAGCAGCGGTGACAAGGTAGGCAATGATCACCTCCTAGAGTGCTCTACCGTCGTAACGATATGTGTTTCATGTATGATGGGAATACTGGTGTTATTAAAATAGAAGTCCATATCTTGATTATTTATTTATTATAAAATCTATATGTTATTTATTTGTGCTGCATCTTTATTTTCAGAAAATGTCACTTTTAAATCCCTTACGTAGCATACTTGATGTCAATCGCCTCACTGATCCAAATTATACGGATTGGCTCCGCAACTTGAGAATTATTCTCACGACGGAGAAAATCGTATATGTCCTTGATACAGTGATGCCTACGCCCGAGGAAGGGGCACGCAAGGATGAGATCGCTCGTTACGTGAAGTACATTGATGACTCCACTCTTGCTTAGTGTTATATGTTGGGCTCTATGACTCCTGAGTTACAGAGACAACATGAAAAGATGGATGCCAGATCCATTCTCCTATATGTCCGTAAACTGTTTGAGGAACAGAGAAGGACTCAGTGATATGAGATATCCAAGAGCCCCTTCCGCGCTAGGATGACTGAGGGGACACCGGTTTAGAACCATGTCCTAAAGATGATTAAGTGGATAGAGAAACTCATAGGTCTTGGAATGGTCCTAGAAGATATTATGCTTGTGTGTGGACATTATGCTTCAGTCCCTACCAGATTCATTTTCACAGTTTATAATGAATTTTAATATGAATAAGCTTGAGGTGATTCTCTCGAAGCTCCTTAGTATGTTGAGAGAGGCAGAGAGTACTATTAAGAAAGAGAAG
>LVTN01000309.1:257685-306604 GCA_001649415.1 Musa itinerans
TAAAGGTCGCCGACGGTAGAATCCTAAAGTGTGACCAAAGATGCCCGCAGGTGAAACTATTACTGCAAGATCAAGAAATTATCACCAACTTCTTCCTCCCACCAATTAATGATTATGACGCCGTACTTAGCATATAATAGCTGACGATGCTAGGTGACATCTCTTGAAACTTTTTTAAATTAATTATGAAATTCTACTGCAAAGGCAAACAAATCATCCTATGCGAGAAACGTGGAAGCAACATAACCACCGTTTTGACCCAACGAATGAAGAAAGTTTTAGATAAGGTAAATGGTGGCTTTTTTATGCATCTCCAGCAGCAACCAGAGGGGAAAAAAATAGAAATTGAAGATCAAAATCTTGCCCAATTGCTTGCTGAATTTGTTGACATTTTTGTTGATCCACGTGGTCTTTCTCCTACTTGGCAACATGACCATCGGATTCTAATTCTTCCAGGCAAACCACCAGTAAACACTTGGTCATACCATTATCCTCACCTCTAGAAGGGTGAAATTAAAAATATTGTAAAGGAGATGCTTGAAACAGGGGTGATTCGGTTAAGTTACCTATTCCTTACCGGTGCTACTTGTACGTAAGAATGACGGAACTTGGCAGATGTACATCGACTACCAAGCTTTAAATGATATCACTATCAAGGACAAGTACCCAATACCAGTAGTGGATGAACTTCTTTATGAGTTAAAAGGAGCTCGAGTCTTCATGAAGTTGGATCTCCGATCCGGTTACCACCAAATTCAGGTATGTGAAGACGACATTCTAAAAACTAAATTCCGCACACATAATGACCATTATGAATTCTTGGTAATGCCTCTTGGACTCACTAATGCTCCTTCAACCTTTCAAAGTCTCATGAACGATATTTTTCGGAGCTTTTTTCACAAATTCGTGCTGGTATTTTTCGATGATATTCTCATTTATAACCCTTCTTTTGAGACTAACTTTTAGCATTTATGGGTTGTTTTGACGATCCTTCGGGAGAATACTCTTTTTGTTAAGCAGCCATAGTGCAGCTTTCTCCATCAAAAAGTAGAGTACCTTGGGCACATAATATCAGAAAAAGGAGTAGCGGTAGACCCAACAAAAAATTGAAGCAATGCAGAGATGGCCGAAACCTACAAACGTGAAATTACTACGAGGTTTCCTTGGACTAATGGGCTACTACCAAAAATTTGTGAAGGACTATAGGAAGATCAGTGTACCCCTCACTTCTCTACTGAAAAAAGACACCTTCCAATGGTCGGACAAAGCCTTTATTGCCTTCAACAAACTTAAGGCAACTATGATGATGATACCGGTGCTAGCACTACCAGATTTCAACCGACCCTTCATCATTAAGGCCGATGCATCTGGAGTCAGAATTGGAGCCATTCTCATGCAAGATGGTCGACCACTCCAATACACCAGCAAGGCATTGTCTCTCTCCCATAAAAAAATATCAATATATGATAAGGAGATGCTCGTCATTATGCACGCAGTAACGAGGTGGAGACCCTACCTGATCGACCGATGATTTCAAATTAAAACTGACCATAGAAGCCTAAAGTACTTTTGGAGTAAAAGATATCATCCTATGAGCAACAAAAATGGATAACCAAACTTCTAGGATTTAATTATAAAATTATTTACAAAAAAAGAAAAAGAAAATATTGTTGTAGATGCACTCTCACGGCTATCTGAGCAAGCTAAATTTTTAGCCATCTCCCTTCCTACCACCGGCTTCCTCGAGGACATTAGGGAGGAATGGAAGAGGGATCTAGAGATCAGCAACATCATAAAAAAATTAGAGAATGATCCAAGCACAATATCCCACTAAACTTGGGATTCGAGAGATCTATGCTACAAAGGTCGCATTGTGTTTATACCCGACTCCCCTTGCATCAAAATCATCCTGCACGAAATGCATTCCACACCTTCAGTAGGGCACTCTAGATTTCTGAGAACCTACAAAAGAGTAAAGTAAATTTTTTATTGGAGAAGGATGAAAAAAATTATTTCTGAATATGTGGCACAATGTAATGTATGTCAACAACAAAAGGGTGAAACAATGGCGAGTCCAGGGAAGCTACAACCACTATCCATATCGGACTCAGTGTGGACTGACATCTCCATGGACTTCATCGAAGGGCTGCCACCTTCCAAATATAAAAGCACAATCCTCGTGGTGGTTGATCGACTTACAAAATATGCTCATTTTTGTGCTATGTGAAATCCCTACACTACTGCTAGTATTGCTCATATTTTCATAGAAAATATTATTAAATTGCATGGGATGCCAAGGTCCATTGTAAGTGATCATGATAGAATCTTTATTAGTAAATTTTGGACCGAGTTATTTCAGTTGTAGGGCACTAAATTCAAGATTAGCACAGCATATCATCCACAAACTTACGGCCAAACAAAGGTGGTGAACAGGTGTTTAGAGATATACCTTTAGTGTTTCACTAATGACCGACCAAAGGAGTGGGCGTAATGGCTTCCCTGGGCTGAATGATGGTATAATACTATATATCATTCATCTACAAAATGTGCCCCATATGAAGCACTATATGGTCGACTAGCCCTTGTGATTCCAAAGTATGTAATTGGCTTGGCCAAGGTAGATCAGGTTGACCAAGATTTAATTGACAAGGACAAACTCCTACAGCTACTAAAAGATAATCTCTCTACCGCTCAAGCTATAATGAAGCAGCAAGTCGACACACGACGAAGCGAAAGAGAGTTTTTAGTAGGAGATTAGGTCTATCTTCGCCTACAACCATACAAGCAACTCTCTATCAACACACAAGCCTCCATGAAGTTATCCCCACATTTTTATAAGCCCTATCATATCACAGAACGTATTGGAGCTGTGGTGTACAGACTTAAATTGCCTAAGGATGTCAAAATTCACCCTGTCTTCCACGTGTTATGCCTGAAGCCCAAGCTGGGAGAACACGAGTCACCCCAGATCCAATTGTCCAACACTAATGATGATGGAGATATTCAAGCCCAACCACAAGCCATCCTCGACCATAGAATCGTGATGTGCCGTCGACGTCCCTCTACTGAAGTACTAGTGCATTGAAATAATTTACCACTCGAAAACATCACATGGGAATCATATGAGGAGCTAAAGACCTGGTTCCTTGAGTTCATGGAACCTCAGCCTTAAGGACAAGGCTAATTTGGAGAGGGCGGGCTTGATAGGACCATAGCAGGGTTGGGTCCTACTCAACTAAGAAACAGCTAATAAAAACCTAGTAAGATTGTAATAAACCCCACCTAGCCACCTCTATCCTATAAAGAAGAGTGGCTAGGGTTTATATTTGGTCCTTTGGGCTTCTTAGCTATCGCTCCCATTTTATTAGGCCGATTGGCTAGGGTTGAGGGTAAAAGGGATAACTCCACTCCCATTTTATTAGGCCGGTTGGCTAGGGTTGAGGGTAAAAGGGATAACTCACTTAGGAAGTAGCCCCTAGGGCTAGGGTTTGGAGCCCTATATAAGCATGTAGCCTTTATCTATTTGGGAATAAGATCTATCTATAATTATAGCCATATGGCCGACTTCTAGGAGGGTAGAACCCCTATAGCATTCCAAGAGTTGATCCCCCTCAAAGATCAATCAACATAAAATTTCTCTAGGGTTCTATCAAGATTGTCTCATTCCTTTGTGTCATTTAATCCAAGCCATCTAATGATTTCGTATGCTCCGGTATTTCTCAAATAAAATGGCCATCTATATACCACTAACATCACCGAGTTATAAATCATACTCAATGTTAACGTTATCGTCACAAAAGGCTAGCCTTTGAGCATGCTCAGATCATACACAAAATTATAATTGGACGATTATAATTTAATTGAGAGGGTGATGAAGAATTTGACTTAACATTCACGCCATTGAAAGGGACAATAATAATAACACATGTCATAAACTTACAAGGTGGCGAATACGATTACGACTCGGTTGGGGTCGAGCCACGACGATGGAGGACGCCGAGGGCCGACCCGCCTCCACCGCCCCGCTTCCGCTGTTGGGCCTGACACACGATAAAGCGACATCGCCTCCTCGTCGGTCTCCACTCGTATCGAAAGAGGTGACTTGTCCCCTGCGTGTGTATTTATCGGGTGTACCACAATCAGAATTAACCATCCAAAGGATGAACACGTACACGACGGTGGACGCCGTGTTCGCTTGGTCCATGAGTTGGTGATCGATACACTCACCGGTGCCCTGATGATGGTCTCCTTGCTCCATCTTATTCTTCTCTCGCTTGGCGTCGCTGCCTTGTGATCCTTTTCTTGAAAGATTTTTCTTCATCACCTTCAGAAACCAGTTCCGAAGAATCAAATCTTCTACGAAATCGACATGAAATCACAGAGAAAAGAAAGGAAAGAAACATATATACCGAGACAACTCGTGGGGTTGAGCTGGAATGATCCTTGATGTTTGCCATGAGTTGCTGAGAGAGCTCGTCGATGTCAACAGCAACGAAGCTGTCGGACGTCTCCGATTCCGAAGCACTCGGTTTCATTTCTCGCGTGGATGCGAGCTCGGAAGAACTCTTGGGAGGACGAATCGAATTAGTGGCAGTAAGTTTGATGGATACAACAGTATATGGCGGAACAGCGGCAAGCTCGGAGCTAAAAGAAACAGAAAATTGAGGAGGACTCACCGAGTGCGTGGTTTCCGTGGCCATGGCTTTGGCTTCTCCGAGTGAGATTTTGCTTGCTTCTTTCGCTACGCCGTGATGAAGAGACTCGATTAAACGTTTAAGGTGCCTTTGAAACGCTGCAAAAGAGTATACACGATGGACTAACTTTAACGCCAAGTCAAAAGGAAAGATAGGATGAGGATGAAGCGAAAAGGAAGGAAACGAAAAGCAGGTGAGTATTCTTCTTCACTCCCCATTCATGTCTGTAGACAAAGAAAAAGGAATGCTTAAGAATAAAGAATGGAGTGGCCCAACTTGGGTTCTTTTTTGCTGAATAGGTAAGATTTCCTGTTCAATCGAATGAACGCAACAATTAGCAGCAAGCCAAGGAAATGGACATATTGGCAAAAAAGCCAATGGGTTATTCGTACGCGACTGAGACTGGAACGAGAGAGCTGAGGCAGGGATTGTTGTGTTGTTATTATCATCATACATAATTCCTAGTTTTTGTTTATACTCTTTTCTCTTCGGTGGGAACGGTGTGGTGGAAGAATGGACAGGTGTGTGTTGATGAGCCTCCTTGGCAGGAAGTGTGGGTGCTGCGATAGAACGAACGGCTACTTGGGTGACATATAGAGAACAAACGGAAGGGAAGCCAAGAAGAAATCTTTTGTTTCCTTAGAAAAGGAAGAAGGAAACAGAGGAAACGAAGGCGA
Source organism: Musa itinerans (assembly GCA_001649415.1). Taxonomy (NCBI): domain Eukaryota; kingdom Viridiplantae; phylum Streptophyta; class Magnoliopsida; order Zingiberales; family Musaceae; genus Musa; species Musa itinerans. The sequence continues at coordinate 263,057 of LVTN01000309.1, forward strand.
ATGAATGATTCAGCCGCTCTGAATTCAAACCTTTCTGGCCTCCAAGGTCAGCGGTAAGCGAGGAAGATGAGATTAAAGTCAACTAAGCTAGCTAGCTGATCTGATACCTTTAATCAACCAATATTATCTACATTGGAATTTTTTGTTTTTCATCGCGAGACTAATATTCATAACCTTTGTTCCTACAAGCAAAGAAGCTAAAAAATTGTTGTCATCTCCATTAATTAATTGAAGTGATTTTATTAATTACTGGCCACGAATCGCTATGGTTCATAAAGTCTAACCAGTTGGTATTTATTTATCAGATCAAGTTTGTGCATTCAGATCTTGTGTCGACATCGCCATGCTTACGACCAAATTCATTGGAGGTGGATGACTTACTTGACAATGTTATTTCCATTGGATCGCTTCGCTTGGACTAATTTTTCTCTATCATCTGGTCAAAATGATGCAAGAGAAAACGATGGGATATGATACGACCAACTACCACCTTAAACTTTGGGGACCTGCTAATCTCATGCGAGCACAGCCTACTAAGCCAAAGTTTTCTGAAACACGAACGGATCCTTCAGGATCAGCAAGAGTAATTAATTTAATCGGCAGCATAAATTTTCGAATGTACGTAAAATTGATCCACCCACGAGGAATCTGTCATAGATGTGAGAAACACTTTGTCATTCTTTTTTCTCCCCTTTTCAATTAGAAGCATTGGTTCTTTGCTACCAAATCATAATAGTCTTTTAATTATTTACAACATATAATCATAATTTTCTTGTAATTCCATCTCATACCCTCACGATAGCAAGAAAATTCCGATTATATATCATAAACACTTCAAAGATTATTTGGTAGAGGAACTATTTAATGTTGGGCACATGACCCATTATTTAATTCATAGTGGGCTTTAATAACTCACAGCCCACTTAATCATGACCCTCTCTCTCATTTAACCTAAATTTTAATTTTTTTAACTAAAAGGTGTGACGGCTAGGGTAGAAAAAGAGAACAATGGTAGCTATGAATAAGGTTAAAAATTTGACAACACCAAGGCTGTTCTCAATTATCCAAGTAGTATTCTGGTTAGATCAAATTGATAATGGATTCGTGCTATGATCACTAGGGGAGATTTTAGATATTATGCATAATGACATAATCCTTGTATCCTAGTTATTCTCTTGTGATTGTTGCTTGGGTTTTGGGCAAGAGACTATCAGATTTGTATATTCATTATTTTTATAATGGATTTTTTGCCCTATGGTTTTTACCCTTTATATTGGAGGGGCTTTCCATGTAAATCTTAGTATCCTATTTGATTGTGATTTCTATTTAATCCTGCTGCGTGTTCGAGTCTGCTAGTATTTGTTCGTATATAAAGTTCTCTTTTTAGCTCATCAATTGGTACCAGAGCAAGATTTTGGTGATTTAATTTTTGTGTTGGAACATGGAGGCCAATAGTATTTCTCGTACGATTAGCTTGAACGGAAATAATTTGATGATATGGAAACCAAGAATGGAAGATCTCTTGTATTACAAAGATTTGTATGGACCTTTGCAAGGGGATAGCGCAAAACCCACAACTATGACAGATGATGAGTGGAAGAGGTTATTTGATAATGGCTCAATGACAGTGTCTTTCACCATGTTTCTACTGAAAGTTCTGTATACTCTCTTTGGATAAAGTTGGTAGATCTCTATGAAAGAAAAACGACTTACAACAAAGCTTTCTTGATCGGAAAACTTGTGAACCTGAAGTATAAAGAGGGTGCTTCTATTGCTGAGTATTTGAATGAAATACAGAGTATCACTAACCAGTCCTCTATGAAAATGTCTCTTGATGATGATTTGTAGGCATTGTTACTTCTTAGTTCATTGCTAGAAAGTTAGGAGACACTAGTGGTTTCCCTCAATTATTCTGTACTAGATAGTGTTATCACTATGAGTTAAGTAACAAGTAGTTTGTTGAATGAAAAGTTGAGAAAAAAGAATTCGATAACATCTCAGATTGATTCATAAGAACTTATCTCAAAAAACAAAGGAATGTCAAAATCCAAGGATCGAAGTAGTTGAGTAGAAGCAAGTTAATATTAAGAAAAGATATTGTTTGTTATAATTATAGTGAGAAAGGATATTATAAGAATCAATGCAAGCAACGTAAGAAGAGCAAGAAAAAAGGAAAAGAAATGGAGCCTACAAAGTTAAAATATAATACCACAACTACATTGTAGGGTGGTGATTATTTGATTTTGTCTCATTCTGATGATATTTTTTCTTGTGTGTGTCAAGATCTTGAATGAGTGATTGATACAAGTGCTTCTTATCATGCTATACCACAGAGAAAGTTCTTTGCTACCTACAGGCCTAGAAATTTTGGTGTTGTCAAGACGGGCAACTATGACACGACATATATCATCGACATGGGTGATATCCACATAAAGACCAACCTTGGCTATAAGTTGGTGTATAAGGATGTGAGACATGTGATTAACTTGAGGTTGAATTTAATTTCAATTGGAAGACTAAATGAGGAAAACATTGATAGTAGATTTCACAAAGGGCAATAAAAGCTTAGTAAGGGTTCTCTTATTATGGCTAGTGGAAAGAAATGTCACACTTTATACAGATTATAGGCCAAAGCTCGTGGTGAGCAATTGAATGCTACAGAGAAATACTTTAGCATGGAGATGTGACATAGGTGATTGAGACACATAAGTGAGAAAGGGCTGCAAATTCTTTCCAAGAGAGAGGTAATGTCAGACCTAAGAGGTACACGTTTGAACCATTATATTGATTATTTAGCTAGTAAATAACGGAGAGCTTTATTTGATAGTCCTACTTTGTATAAAAAAATGCATGCCTTGGACCATCTTTATACAAATGTATGTGGTCCTTTGAGGATAAAAACTCATTATGGATCTATTAATGTTCTTAGCATTAGTGATGCACTTTATTTTGTCACTTTTATAGATGATTTTTCCAGAAAAGTTTGAGCCTATGCTATGAAGACCAAAGATCAGGTCATTAATATCTTCAAAGATGTTTATGTCAGAGTTGAAAAAGAGACGGAAAGATAATTGAAATGCATAAGATCAGATAATGGTGGTGAGTACATAGGATTGTTTAATGATTATTGCAGGTCACATAACATCCAACGTGAGATGATAATTCATGGTACACCTTAGCATAATGTAATTGTAGAGAGGATAAACTGCACCGTCATAGAAAAGATCAGATGTATGCTTTCATAAGCTAAGCTACCCAAAAAGTTTTGGAATGAGACTTTGTGGACTATAATTGATATGATCAACTTGTTACCCTATACAACCTTAGATGATGATATTGTAGAGCATGTATAGTTATGGAAAGATGTTTCCTACAAGCATTTAAGAGTATTTGATTGTCATGCATTTGCACACATTCTAGACAATGAGAGGTCCAAGCTGGATAGTAAGACAAAAGCATATATTTTTCTTAGCCATTCACATGATCAGTTTGGTTACATGCTTTGGGATCCAAAAGAACATATGGTGTTTAGAAGCAAAAATATGGTCTTCTTTGATGATTAAACCCTTGAGGATTTGAAGGAGGCGCCAGCCAAGACTTTTGTAGAAAGATTAGTAAATTATGATTAAGTTACTCCTCTAGTCTATCAGGGTAATGAGGAAGATGTGCAAAAAGATGGTGTAGAGCCCAATGTTTATCTACCCACAAGACATGTTGAGCAAGAAAAAGTTAAGGAGCAACTTCTCACAGAACCTCAATTGAGAAGATCTTCTAGACAATATCAACCTTCCAAAAGATACTATACATATGAGTATGTGATGCTTACTGATACAGGTGAACCAGAGAGTTGTTAAGAAGCAATTGAAAGTGAGTAGAAAAAGAAATTGTTAGTTGCTATGCAGGAAGAGATGGATGCTCTACAGAAGAACCACACATATGATTTAGTGCAACTACCAAAGGGAATGAATGCCTTAAAAAACAAGTGGGTTTTTATGTTGAAGACTCAAGAATATTGTTCTGAACCAAAGTACAAAACTAGATTAGTTATGAAAAGCTTTGGTCAAAGGAAAGGTATTAACTTTGAAGCGATTTTTTCTCATATTATTAAAATATCTTCTATTCGTGTTGCTCTTGGTATTGTTGCTAGCCTGGACTTGGAGGTTGAATAGTTTGACATGAAGATGGCTTTCCTTCGTGATGAATTTAAGGAAACAAATTTATATAGAGCAACTAGAAGGCTTCAAAGTCAAAAGTAAAGAAAATTTTATCTACAAGTTGAGAAAGAGCTTGTATGAGCTAAAACAAGCTTCATGACAATGGTACAAAAAGTTTAATTTATTTATGACTAAAAATGGATACAAAGGAATGACTTTAAATCATTATGTACCCAGTTTGGTAAGGATTTTATTATTCTTTTACTTTATGTTGATGATATGCTTCTCCTTAGGAAAGATATATCTATAATTGACAGATTAAAGAAGGAACTGAGTGAGTCCTTTGTAATAAAGGACATGGGGCTAGCAAAGCAAATACTGAGCATGCAGATTTTCCGTGACGAAAAAAATAAGAAGATTTGGTTATCATAGGAGAAATATATCGAGAAGGTATTAGAAAGATTCAGTATGAGCAATGCAAAGCCAGTTGGTTCTCCTCGTTTAAGTCACTTCAAGTTATGCTCAAAGTAGAGTCTATCAAGTGGGCAACAGTGAAGTGGATCTTTAGATATCTTAGAGGGACCTCCAAAATTTGTTTAAGTTTTGGAGGTAGACCTCTAAAGTTTGTTTAAGCTTTGGAGGTACACCACTTGTGTTGACAGGTTACATAGATGCAAATATGGCAAGAGATATTGATACGAGGAAGTTCACGTACTCACTTTTACATGGGGAGCTGTGTCATGACAATCGAGATTGCAAAGGTGTATTTCTTTCTCCACCATAGAGGCAGAATATATCACTACTACAGAGGTTTGTCAAGAAATATTATGGATAAAAGAATTCTTACAAGAATTAGGGTTGAAACAGGAAAACTATGTAATGCATTGTGACAACCAGAGCATCATCCATTTGTGTAAGAACCCAACTTTTCATTCCAAGTCAAAGCATACAGATGTCGGATACCATTGGATTCAAAATGTACTTGAAGAAAAGCATTTACAACTTCAGAAAATTCACACAGATGATAATGGAGCAAACATGTTGACAAATACCTTATCGAAAGAAGGGCAAGAGATATGCTGACAGCTGGTTGGCATGGCTTCACATTGAGAAGTCATGGGATAACCTCCCTTATGAGCTGAAGGGGAAGGTTATTGGGCACATGGCCTATTATTCAGCCTATAATGAGCTTTAATAACCCACAACCTACTTAGTCATAATCCTCTCTTCTCATTTAACCTAAACCCTAACTCTTTTAACTAAGAGGTGTGACGGCTAGGGCAAAAAAAGGGGGTAGTGATGGCTGTGAATAGAGTTGAAAAACTACAGCAATGTGGTTCAAAAAAAGAGAAGGAAAGGGAAGAAGACAAAGACAACGTAGAGGCTGTTCTCAATCATCCAAACAGTGTTCTCATCTTAGGTTAGATCAGATTGATAGTGTGGAATCTTACTGTGATCACTTGGGGAGATTTTAGATATTATGCATAGTAACATAATCCTTGTATATCAGTTATTCCCTTGTGATTGTTGTTTAGGTTTTGAGTAAGAGACTTTGAGATTTGTATATTCATTATTTTTATAGTAAATTTTTTTTATTTATCCCATAATTTTTACTCTTCATGTTGGAGGGATTTTTCATGTAAATCTTGATATCCTAATTTATTATAATTTATATTTAATTCTACTATGTGTTACAATTTACTTTGCAAGCACGTACTCATTTCATCCGGAGTGTAACTCGACTCAAAACAACTTGTGGAGTAGTACTTCCCCTCTTCGAAAATTCAGAGTGTAATTAATGACATATCACAGTTGTTGAGTTCCGATGATTTTTGTGTTTGTTACAGGTATTTGGTTCCCGTAAACAGTAGAAAAGGAAATATTAAGTATACTCTCGAATGAGCCCACGGACAGCCCATTTCATGCTAAATGGATGTCGAAGAAACTGCAACGATATTCCCGAATCCCATTTGTTGTACAATATCATGAACAAGTTCACATCAAGCTAATTAATCCAATACATCGATCAGCGTTGCAATGTCCTAAAACTATAGAATAGACATAATTACTGACAACCTTTTTCCCTACAAATCCCTATTCAGTGTGTATATCCAATTACTTTTTTTAATTTTGCTCTGATTTGAATCTCAATATCGCAACAACTTGTTCTTAAGTTAGCATCTTCCAAGTCAACTCCACAATTTGCTTACTCAATGCTGTGCACTTATAACGGAACTTTGGAAGACAAGTGATCGAGTGCTGAATCGTGTGGCACGCACGTTATCATCACAGCTTCCTTCCATTAATTTTGAGTTAGGTGAGCCATATCCTTTTGACTTTGCTTTTCCTATTATCGTTAGGAGTTTACTTTTTGGCTTAAAAATACAGACACACTTTGCTACATCCTTAATCTGTGGTGAGTGAGCACAAACAAGATTTTGACTAACTATATATAATTGGAGGGACATTCAAGTTGAAACCTCAAATTCAGTCAATCAGAGAGATGCAAGCAAGCTACTCACATGGCCAGCGATGATGTAGAATTTTTTTGGCTTCAAATCTTCGCTTGCAAGTCAACATGGTTTTGCCGCCTCGGTGAGCAAACAGAGTAAATCAAGCAACTTCTCAGGAAAGGAATTGGAAGGAACGAAGAGATAAGCTTCAGCATTTTGGCGCTTCTTTATGTTCTTCGTTGGGTCATTTGCTTCGTACGTTAAGCACCGAGAGCTACTTGCCCTTCGATCTGCTGCTGCTTGTTGGCTCCTCGATGCATGGCACATGAAATAGTACCATCTCACATGCAGAATCACACACGCACTTGTCTCGCCAAGGTTTGGTGTCGTTTCTATGTACAGCATATGCTGAACGACCGGCAGAGAGCCTGCCGATAGAACAGCATGTTGTGCATTGCACAGGCCACATGTTCTGGAGAGGAATGGACTTTTCATGATAGAAACGACATGATAGAACAGCATGTTGTGAATGGCAATGACCGAAAGACTAATTCGTCCTCCTCCTACTTCTTTGTGGATTTAGATGTTATTCGAGAAGCATGATCGAGCCCAAAGGCAGCAAAACTATAATGATTGCCGAATTTACTCGTCTCATGACAGTTAAACCCTATGCAATCCAATCCAACCCAACTGGTCAGTAAGCAAACAAAGTTTTTCGATCACAATCGGTGGTTTCTGGATTAGGCTGGAGAAGAGTCGGCTTGGCCTACGCCAACTAATCAACAATCTAAATGAAATAAGCTAACTCGTACTACTCCTCGATTTGCTCGGATTCCATGCGTCCTCATGCAGCATTACCAGCATGATTGAGCTAAAGTTCTTGGGGACAAATAGGCCTAAACACTCGATTCTTAGAATTTAGTGTAGAACCGTACTTGGAAAGCCATATTGGAACAACTGTCTTGGTATTTTAGAGCTGCACTTGGTGTGATGGAGAGGAACAACCTTATTCTGTGGCTCGCTAACATGCTCTCGGCCGCCTCTCCCACCTTCCTCTGTCTTTAGCGACATACTTTATCCGATCCAAAGGTCTTTAGGTCTGTCAGCTTGCAATAGATTTGATTTGTCATTTATCATCATATGAACTCAAATATATGACAAATGGAGTCATTTAATGAGATCCATCCAAGCATTGGCAGATCCAACTGGGCTTTCACCTACTTAGAAAACTATGCAATCGGTAGTTGATTTCTTTTCTTATTCTATGATGTTTTAGAATGCAGAAACTTCTAATGCATGTGATACATAATATTTAAAAAGGATGACTGACACACACAGCTACTGATGTTGCATATCACCAATCGACAGAGCAAAGTTGTATACATCCAACAAGCCTAATTTATTTTATGCGTCATCTTTTGAAAGCAGGAAGACAAGGCACGAGTAGCTGTTCTTCATCATCTGATGTAGAGCTCTCGAGCCTCTCATGGTACTCCAAGTTTTACCGCTGCCGAGCGATTATGTGCAGTAATTTTTTGAGAGGATATGATTTACTCACACAAGTCTTTTGAAAGCTAGCACTCGTGGCTTGATGAGGGGACAAGATAAGAGCACAGTCGCAAGATTAATAGTGTGGCCAACCTTAGATAGTGCTGTGATCCCTATAAAACGTGCATCATCCCCGCATGACTCACTCACGTAATTTGACTGCTCGGCGGCACATCACATGCATAAGAGTCGGCATCGTGATTAGTATACTAACATCACATGCCGCTTATGAATGATGCGGGTTTACTTCGAAGTTTCTAATTTGCATGTTCGTGCCATTATTCTGCGTTGACAGCGATTTGGAATATTTCAAAAATCATGCTTTTGCAAGTTGAATCTTTATCTACGGACAACGGAAATGTTACGAGTTCAGAGCTTGCCTGCTTGATTTGTCGTCTGCTATTGTTAATTTGGCTTTCAATATCATAGTCGACCTACAGGATCATCATGGTATATAGACTCACAATGGATTCAATCTCTACTGATTTCCCCATCATAGTCAAGTCAACCCTTCCACAACGGTTTGTGGGACCTCCTTTGCTGTACTTACCGCACACCACTGGATAAGTTAATTAGAAGAATCTCAATGGTATGCGAGACAGATGAAGATTAATGAAGAAACAAGCAAAGAAGAGACACCTTTTCAGAAGCTAGCTGGAGGACTCATGAGACTCTATATAAGTAAGACCTCCGTATCCTCCTCCATGGTCTCAGAATCACAGAGCCAATTCAATACCTTTGCTTCCTAAGATGGCTTCTTCTAAGGCTCTCTTGATGCTCTTGGCCGCTCTGTCTCTTTCCCTTGCGCTCTCGGGGTCGGCGGACGCACAAGGGTTGAGCGTTGGTTACTACGGCAAGACATGCCCTAAGGCGGAAGCTATCGTGTTCGAGGAGATGACCAAAATCATCAAGGTCGCACCCAGCCTTGCTGGCCCTCTCTTGAGGATGCACTTCCACGACTGTTTTGTGAGGGTATGTTCCTTCGCACCTGAAGAGTTGAACCATCATTTTAATGGAGAGTATGAGTTCACGATGAATTGGTTTTGTGCATGCAGGGATGCGATGGCTCGGTCCTGTTGAACTCCACGACGGGCAATGTAGCTGAGAAGGACGCACGTCCGAATCTTTCACTCAGAGGCTATGGCGTCATCGACAGAGTGAAGGCTAAACTGGAGAAAGCTTGTCCGGGGGTGGTGTCCTGCGCTGACATCTTAGCTTTGGTGGCGAGGGATGCGGTGGTTTTGGTAGGATGATGCACAGTGCACCGTTTTTTTTTTGGGTTTCTTGAAGTAAAATAAAAAGGTAGAGAGTGGATCTCGAGGTACGATTGGTTGACTAACGGTGGCTATCTTCCTTCAGAGCAAAGGGCCATTTTGGCCTGTGCCGACTGGCCGTAGGGATGGCGTGGTATCCATTGCCAACGAGACCCGACAGCTGCCACCACCCACTGCCAACATCACCACCCTGATCTCCATGTTTGCAGCCCAAGGATTGAGCGTGAAGGACCTCGTCGTCTTATCAGGTACATCATGATCTCCAGTCAAGTTCAGGGACCAGAAAGAACTCGTATCTGGATTTCAAGGGGTATATATATGGTTGTTGGTTTGCTGCATCGATCTGAACATTCATGTCCGATAACTAGGCGGGCACACGATCGGGATCTCGCACTGCGGAGCCTTCAACGCCCGCCTGTACAACTTCACCGGCAAGGCCACCCTCACCGACGTCGATCCCAGTCTCGACAAGCACTACCTGGCAAAGCTGAGGACGATCTGCAAACCCAACGACTTGGTCACCTTTGTGGAGATGGATCCCGGGAGCTTCAGGACATTCGACACCGACTACTACAAGCTGGTGGCAAAGCGGAGGGGTCTCTTCCATTCGGATGCGGAACTCCTGCAGCATCCCCTGACAAAGGCATACGTCCTGAGCCATGCCGGTGCTTCAGAGTCGGAATTCTTCAAGGATTTTGGGGACTCCATGATCAGCATGGGAAACATCGGTGTCCTCACTGGCTCGGCAGGTGTGATCAGGAGGCAGTGTTCTGTTGTCAACTAGAGGCATGGACTTGTGCTCCTCTAATTAGAGGGAGTGAGGAGCTTTAAGGTTCTCGGGCAATAGAATTGAAGGCAGCAATCACACTAGTCGGATTGGCATTCGGTGGTTGCCTTGATTCTTTGTAACTCCCTCTCTCTGTATCTTGATATTATTCATAATAACTGGCAGAACTCTCCGCCAGCGACGTTCATTTCTTCCAGGAATATAAGTTGCAAATTTCAAGTTTCAAGCGTCCAATTTCTTGTGTTCTGGCTTTGGCATTTAACAGTGAATCTTCATTTCGTTTTCTAATTGGTTTAATTTGGTTACCAAAAATTTATGGAAATATCTATAAAACTTGACTTAATTGATTGCCAAAATTTAAAAATAAAAAATTACAGTAATCTATTTTGAAAAAAAAAATCATCGAAGCTTTAGAATTATTATTATTTTCTTCTTTCGTAAAGGGTACAACGAAGTAGGATTTGAATCCAAGACCTTGCGATAAATTATTAAGCTTTTACTATCAAGTTAACTGACGCCATCAAAATATATTACATAAATTTTGAACCTTCAAAATTTGATAATTATGGTGACATATTTTCATATAGTATTTCATAAAATAACTAACTCGAGGTTAGTTCTTGGTAGAGTAGTTGGTCCTCGTGTCTCTTGGGGACTCAAACTGAACTGTGATGGTTTAGTGGGGGGGATGTTGGATTTATTTTACGTAATAAGAATGTCGAGCTAATATTTACTAGATGTAGATTTTTTAAGAAGGGAGAGGTGTTGCATTGTGAGGCCATGACAGTTTTGATGATACAAAGATCCACTCCAATATTGTTCTTTTATATTTGGACATTGCTCATATGTTTCGATATATATAACTTTTCCTATATGTGTAAGGAAGGGAAATGTGATGATCAACTAGTTGGCCAAATATGTCAAAAAAAAAAAAAAACTCACCATCATCATCTTTTTAGAGAGGGATTGGCTTTCTCAATTGGTCTTTTTTATACACTCCGATGTAAGAAGTGTCTTCGATATAGTTAATAAGTTGAGCTTTTCCAAGGGAAAAAAAAGAGAGAAGAAATTAGCTTAATTCCACTAAGCCATGCAGCAATATTGAAGAGAAAAAATATTTAACCGTAGGTAGATGGTTTTCTTTTTCTTGATGACACTAAACGATAGATGAAGATGTAAGCTTATATTGAATTCATCGTTAGCTCAGCACGTAGACCCCAATATGAAAAACTGGACGCTTTGATCAACCAGGTCGTAGATAATTAAAGAAGCATCCAACAAATGACGACTTTTATGTTTATGAACATAAGCAGTTGTTTTCATCTTCTTGAATTTGAAGGACTCAATTAGTCGCTTTCGGAACTCTATAAATCCGCAAAACAGTAGCATAGTCATTATTTTTCATGTGTTGCCAACCCTGACTTTGTTTTCGGAGACAGAGAAATCCTCCCAGTTTGGTTTCTTAATTGGATCCAAATTAAAATGATTTAAGAAATTGAAATTAAAGGCAAAAGGGTACCTGAGAAAACAAAATCAAAAAATATATTTGATGTAACTTTCAGAATATTATTGTAAGCCTGACTGGCTCCTCCACCAGCCAGTACGGAGACAAAGAAGACAATGACGTGTTCTCTGTTGCTCATCCTGCTCTCCTTTTAAGCCATCTCTCGCGCTGAGTCCTTTTTTTTTTTTTTTTCTCTGATTTCTATTATTCATCAGATCATATCGCCAGATTCACTAGCAGGCGCAGCGTCAGAGTCAGGAGAATATTATAGGCGATCAAGAAGAAGCTTGATTAGCAACCGAGAAGATTTACTGACTGGGTTATGAACATGCATGCAAGTCCAAGTCATCATCATGCTTCTCTTTGGTTCTACGAGGATACAACGAGTAGGATTTTTCTTACATCTCACTTAATATCTTTTGATGTTCAACACCTGTGCCTTGTGTGTCTCCCAGTTCCAAGTCAAAGCAAGAACAAATCAGTATGGTATCTATTTCTTCTACAAGAAGAGCGCCTATCCTTTCTAATTCAATAATTGGTTTCTGCATGTTAGTTTGCAAACCCAGAAGAATGGTTTTCGTCCAACACCAAGCGACGTTCATCACATGCTTATGGAAGCATTCGATAAAGAAGAAGAGGTGCATCTCGTTGAAGCCCATCAACGCGAGTGTTCCTGGGACAAGAAGAAGGCCTCGTTGGGCTCTGCCTCGTAAACAAACAACTACGAACAAGCTCGATGTATATAGATGGTCTCAAGGATATGATAGATGTACTTAAGTAGTTCAGGTTTAAGGAACGATAATTGGTATCAAGATTCATAGGGAGGGAGGGTGTTCCGCCTTCCTTGCAGGTGGACAGAAGTTTTTAGGTTTCATATTATATATATCTATTTTGGCATTCCAACAAAGTCAACCTTGGAGTACACGTTTCATCTTTGATTCAACCATCGCGGTACAAATTCTGTGAATATATACGACAAATTGTTGACGAAAAAGTACGAAGCCGGCTAGGAAACGAGTGGATTGTCAAGCGACCAATTTCGAGCGGTACGAGACTGAAAGATCGTATTCGTCCACGGTTTATACATCACAGATGAGTTTGCCGTCAACTCGCCAAGGTTTTTATTAGCTTTGCCAACGATGAGGTAAAAGCTTTCAGGATGCGAACAATCAGTTGACTAAGAATGCTCCAAACATCAGTGTTCATCGTGATCTGAACTTTGAACAAGTATTTTTCTTTCGTTATTGGTCTTCCTGGAAAATAGATACCCATCCATCCCAGCTGTGTCAGATCGATGGAATTATTTAACCCTTCCGTGTTTGAACTTTGGTATCACTTTCCATCAGTCTTGCTGTATCCTTTTTTTGAGAGGGTAATTTCTCTCTCTCTCAAAAAAAAAAAATTCTATTTAGTCTAATATAAGCGGGTTAGCAATCTCGTTCTCTTCTCCGTATACATAAATAATAATAAAAAGAATTAAGACAGCCAATAACATGTCAAATATCTTTAACCAAAATTTTTATCGCTCGAAAAATATAATAACAATCTAGTATAGAATCAAACTAGTATTTCCGAGTCTGATTTCATATGAATCACCTAAACTCTATTGTCTTAATAATAATTGCTTCTCGGTAAAAGATATTCTCTCGTTCAACATACCTCGGTACATTATTTTGTTCATTAAGTTGTAGAAGTGAAAGACGTTCAAAATCCCAAAGACTTTTCTTCCCGTGTTATCCAACGCTATCGTCGATAGAAGCTCTGAATCAACAAACACGGACACGAAAACGACAAGGAAGCATACGTGAGCGATGACGCAGCTCTCGTTCAATAAGCCATTATAAAATTCGGCATTCCACGTACCTAACACGCGCTTCTCTCTGCAGGGTTTCCACCGTCTTATGCCCACCACGCGCCTCATCCATTAAAATATCGAACATCAAGCGTGCTGGACTCCACATATACATATACTTATGAGCGGTACATGCAGCACGTCCATTTCAGATCCTACCCACTGCAACATCCTACTCAAAAGTAGGCAACTCTACGAAAATGATGATCTTCGTTGTATTGTTGGTGATCTTAATTATAGTTTAGAAATTTTCGATTTTACGGAAGAAAAGAAATAAAAATTCGGTGATTACATTGAGCCTCGAACGACGTATGAGGTTGGTGATCTTGGAGCTTTCATCCATCCGTCGACCGTGTATGGTTCGTTGGTTCATTGAAACCAGGGAAACCAAATGCTGCAACCAAAAGAATCCAGAAGAAGCTAGCTTTCTTGCCATGGCGGACAGTGGTTGGTACGTAGCCTCAGGTATAAATAGATGGCCATTGGTTTTGGTGTTCTCAAAAGCTTTCTACCACGCTACTTGGCTCTGACAAACATGGCCGAGAGGTTTGATGCAAGATTCTTGTTCCACCTAGCTCTTTTGAGCTTGCTCCTTGGTTCGGCCAATGGCAATGGCCTGAAGTTTGGGTTCTACGAGACGTCGTGCCCGGACGCCGAGGCCATAGTCCGGAAGACCGTATCCAGTTACTTCTCTCAGGACCCCACTGTCTCTGCTCCGTTGCTTCGGCTGCACTTTCATGACTGCTTTGTTAGGGTAATCGATCAGTTGCACTTCTATGTTTACGATGACGCATGGTTTCTGTCTCCGTCACAAGGATGAAAGATCACGATGTGACTTCGTGTTGTTGCGCAGGGCTGCGATGGCTCGGTGCTGCTTAACTCCACCGAGACCAATTTGGCCGAGAAGGAGGCGATGCCAAACCAAAGCCTCGATGGGTTTTACGTCATCGACGCTGCGAAAGCGGCACTGGAGAAAGCCTGCCCCGGGACGGTCTCGTGCGCAGATATCGTAGCTCTCGTAGCCAGGGATGCTGTGTCCTTGGTAAGTTTGTTCGAATCAGCTTCCAAGCTCTTATTTTGCCGAGGCAATGTCGGTTGCAGTATGTGGTGATCATGTGGAGTCCTCTGTTCCATCCCAGGCTACAGGCCAAGGCAATAGCCTCTACCAAGTCCACACCGGGCGGCGAGATGGGTTCGTCTCCAAGGCTTCCGAGGCTGTAGCTAATATTCCATCTGCCTTCTCAGACTTCGCCGAGCTGAAAGCAGAATTTGCTTCCAAAGGACTAAGCGTGAAGGACTTGGCTGTCTTATCAGGTACTACCGTGATATCTCAGCTCCTATAAGCCTCTTTATCCCCAGGAGTTCTCGCTTATCCGATCACAAACCGAGTATGATTGCCTTCAACTTCGTTCTGATGATTCGATATGATCGTAAACATGAGCGCGTCTTTCTTTTCAGGCGCTCATGCGATTGGTAACTCGCACTGTTTTTCCTTCGGCAAGAGGTTGAACAACTACAAGGGCAAAGGTGACATCGATCCAACTTTGGATCCAAACTACGCAATGGAATTGCGAAACAAGTGCAGTCCGGGTATCAACACGGTGGTGGAGATGGTTCCGGGCAGCTCGACGTCGTTCGACACCAAATACTATGATTTGGTGGCCAAAAGGAAGGGGCTGTTCCGTTCTGACGAGGCTCTCCTCCAGGACAAACGGACCAGAGATTACGTTTATTCTCGACTTCATGCCCCTGAGTCGAGCTTCTTCTACGACTTCGGCAAATCAATGATGAAGATGGGGAAGGTTGGAGTCCTCACAGGCAATACAGGGGAGATCAGAAGGAACTGTGCTTCGGTCAACCACTAGGTTGTCGAATTCGTTGTGGGTTTTCTTGTTGTTCATGAATTACTAATAAATACAGGATTCAGTGCATCGCCACTTTCTTCTTGTATCAACAGATGATTTGTTGTGTTGAATTCATCCTATCTTCCACGAAATAAAACAGTGGTTCCTGAAATGGTGACCGCATGGGTTCCTCCGTTTGCAAGTGTCAGCGTCGGCAGGAATAAGCCCACTCAAAGGCCTCCTCCAGTGTCAATTGGGTCCCATGGGCTAATCGTTAGGAGTCGAGATCAAGGTTTGCGTACTTGTGCTATATTCTCATCATTTTCTCTTCTTGTGTTTTGATTCTGGCAGTAGTAGTTGAAGCATGTCGGGAA
This sequence comes from Musa itinerans, assembly GCA_001649415.1. Taxonomy (NCBI): domain Eukaryota; kingdom Viridiplantae; phylum Streptophyta; class Magnoliopsida; order Zingiberales; family Musaceae; genus Musa; species Musa itinerans. The sequence continues at coordinate 278,847 of LVTN01000309.1, forward strand.
GCCATGGGCTGTGCCGCTTCTGCCTCGTCTTCCTTCTCACGATCGGCTTCCTAGCCCTTCTCTTCTACCTCACCTACCGCCCCATAAAGCCCCGTTACTACCTCACCGCGTTCTCTCTCCTACTCAACTCCTCCTCCTCCTCGGCCCCCGGTGCCGGCGCTGTGGTGGCCTCCTTCGAGCTCGCCATAAAAAACCGTAACAAGGAGCTCGGCGTCTACCACGACGACCTCGGTCTTTCCCTCTCTCTCCCCCCCTTCAATTCCTCCTCTTCTGCCACCGCCGTTGTCCCCGGGTTCTATCAGGGCCACCAGAGGACCGCATCCAAGGCGGGCTTCTTCAATCTTTCTTCTTCTTCTTCTTCCAAGCGCCCCTGGGCGGCGGTGGCGAACGGGTCGGCGGTGCTCCGCATCGCGGTGGAATCGGCGGTTCGGTACAAGGCGGTGGCGTGGAGGAGCCGGCGCCACAGGGTCAGCTTGGCGGCCGAGGTCGCGATCGACCGGGAGGGTAAGAAGACGGCGGAGGACAGGATCCGATTCCGTTCCGGTGCGCCGCGGGTCTACTGTGATGTTCCATTCCGGCACTCCATCATCGCCGTTGTTTTGGTTGCCTTTGCTGCGCTGATGCTGAGTGGACGGCTGTGATTTTATTGTTATCTTGTGCATACTCGGCGATGGTCGTCTAAGAGGATTGTTTTTTATAGCTTCATGTGGCATGGGAGTTACATGTACCTTCGGAAGCCCATAAAATTGTCATTCGGATTAGATGGGCGTAATGTGGGTACTCTGGTGAATCAATGGGCTTGCAATGTGTATGTAACACGGTTCTGTACTAAACCTGTTTGATTAATGCTCCTATTACTTGGTTTTTTTTATTTGGGATTAATTTCAGTCACATTATTCCTGTCTTCTGCTAGAAACCTTAGATAGAGTAAACCTGAATTGGCGGGCGAGTCAGCGTGGTCTTTATCCAGCACTATCGTTTTTTACCTTATCACCAGTAATAATTGATGAACTTACTAGCCATACCCCCGCCATCTTCGCTTCCGTCCTCATGCTTGGCCCATAAACCCTAAACCCCGGGTGCAGGTAGAGGTGCCCAATCCAAGAAACGCGTTAATTCTCTCTGGATGTGCCTGCTGCCGTTGGAAAACGCCGTCGTCGCTTCGTCAGAGCTCTGATACCTTCGCTTCTCTTGTCTTTTCCAGGTATTTGGGTTCGGTTTCGGCCGTTTCGATGCTGAATGGGTTTGATTTTGGGTGTGGGTTGGATTCTTTGAAGTGTTATCTCGAGTGGTGGGTTTGGTTTGGGATTTTTTTCCAGTGGTTAGACAATCTCTTTTTTTTTTTTAACTGATGTTCATGTTTCGTAGGAAACAGAATACGTATCGATGTTCTTTCGTCGGCTTATTAATGCACTTTTGATTATTGATCTTTAATATTCGTTAGAATTACTTGGTCATGGTTATTTTTAGATGTCATGCTTGTGATAGGGGCGAAAATAATCATGGCTCCACACGTGTGCGACTACATGGACATGACCCATGGAATTCTTTGTTTTGGATTTTGCCATTGGGTCGCTCAAGAATGTATCTATAAATATTTTATTTAGCATATCAAGAAGGCCAAAATTTCCTTTTTTTCTTTTCCGGAAATTCTCTGATGCCTGCTGTTGCTTGTGGTTTTTGTGTTTTCTTGCAAGTAAGTTTCATTTCTGTCCATCAAGGAGAAGATTCGAGGGCACATGGGTTTCCTAGTATTTCTGATGCCCACACTTTTTGTTTCTTTAAGTGCGTAATCTTTTTGGTCCTCGCTAAGAAAGTGACTAAGCTGCTGACTAGTTCCTGAAATGAATACCGGCTTGATTAGATGTTTGAGCTTTCGAATATCATCCATCTATATAATGTTTGTTCTGTCTTAATGTTCTATGGAAATCTGTTAGGAACTAAATTCTGACTAATCACAACAAGATGTATTTGCTTGAATATCTTGCCAATTAGCTGCTTTTCATTGTTTGTATGCTTTGTCAGAGAGGGTATGCATTCAAGTACGGTCTCTAATTATTTTCACATTCCAACCTCTGTTCGTACGATTCTTCTCTGGGTCACTTCTTGGTTGATGGGTGCTGATGATGTTGATGAACAAAAAGACAATGGAGCAAAGAGAGAAAACACCATGCCAACTACAGTCCTTGGAAAAATTATACTCAGGTGTTTCTTTTGTAATCCAACTAAGTCCCTGGGTTTCTAAATATAATTCTTTAGTTTATTGATGTTTGTCTTTCTTGCAGAGGATAAATATCCTAAACAAATAAAATGGAAGAATATGCATCATCACTGAATTTAACGTATCATCAAATTCATGGCTGGTTTGCTGAGAGAAGAAGAAGAGATAGAAGGAAGAATGAACCTCTTCATTCAAGTATAAAAAGCTTCCCTAGTAGTAGTTCCAATGCATTTAAACACACTCATGGTAAGTGTCTTAATTTATCAGGTCACAGGGGAACCGCTGGCACTTCAAGATGTGCTATCAAGAAGATGAATCAACTTGTCAGACAGAAATGTAGGTACAAGGATCTAGAGCAACTGATGAAGAGCCATTCGGGTTGCAGATCAAATTATGCAGAAAAGAATCACATTTTTCGCTTACAGATTTTGTTCCCTGAAGACCATATTTTAAAGAAAATATTCTGCAAACATGGTCCTGTCCTCGGAACAGAGTTTGACCCCCCTGGAGATGCATTTGGTCACTCTACAGGTGTGTCTTGCTTCATTGTTAGACACATTGAAATATTTGCAGTCTTATTTGGTTAATTTTCATAACGATTAGATTGAAATATTTTCTTTGAAATTGGCAATTTTAGGTGCATGTAATTCGGAATTTTTTTAATAATTTACTTTAATAATAATAATAATAATAAAGGTAAGAAAGTTAAGCTTGTGCAGTATGAGGATATATTTTCTGAAGCTTAAATTAACCCTTGTGGATCCCATGGTTTGATACACTTGAAGACTTGGAAAGATTTGAGCTGCATTCATTGTACCTGGTGGATATGCCCACTTGAATGCCAGCAACCCTGACTTGATGAGGGGAAAGTGTTCTTTGACTTCTTCAAATACTTGTGGTTCATATTCCTCACACTTCCCTATCCTTTTTTTAACTATATAGGAATCCCTTTCTAACTAAATTTTTTCTTGAGATTTAGAAAGGAAATTGTTGAATTAACTAAGTGCCATAAAACATTTAAAACATTTTGAGATCAGTTTAATCTGGTTGATCTATATATATAGAGCTCTATATAGGATGAAAAAGAATGAATTGTTGTTATTGTGCCCCTTCTATTCTGAAATTTTAGCTTTAACAATGATGCCCAACAACAACAACAACAGCAAACTGTAATGTCCCAACTTTCAGGGTTGATGAGCTTTATGCAAGGTTTTATCATGATGCCCTCTCGTAATAACATCGCAAACTTTTTTTTTATAAACAGTGGGCTAAAATAATTTGTTTGCAGCAGCACATGCCATAATGCCTTGCCTTACGTGTGTATTAGCATGTCTTGTCAGGGTTCAGGCATATGTGCTGAATTGTGATTGTCACTATCATGTATATGGTAATTATTTACTGTAAATTAGGGCAATCTAAAAACCTAAAAGGTTGCTTGGTTTAAGAATGTGGACCATGGTTTACTCTTGGCAATAATGCAACAAATGACATAGCTAAAAGAAATGGTGTTCATAATGGTAGTACCATAGATTTGTAGAGGTTATTTCATGTGGCTATTGGTTGAAGGTAGAAATTCATATAGGAGTTTTGTTTGAGTAGGAGACTGATGAGATATGGAAAAAAAGGTGTTGTATGTTCTGAGTTGTAGTTTAATGGTGAAGTTTGTGAAATTGATTGTTTATAAGAGAATGAATAATAAGTTTGAAGGATAAGCATTAAAGGAGTCAGTTTTAGGTAAAGAGAAGTAATCTTGGACTCTCTGTCTTCGAAAATTACATCAGGGAAATAGATGGTGTCAGCAGCTTGCCCCTTTCAGTATGTATGCAGTGTGGCAGCTGAAGTGGGAGAGAGGAAGGGTAGAGAAACCAGCAACAAAAGCCCTTTCTGAAATGAATGAACAATGACATTGTTTGGCTTTTAGGGATCATTTTTGCACAGTTCATCTTACAAACTATAGTGCATGTGCTGGACAAAAAGAACTTTGACAGTCTTTCTGTTCATAAAGTTGAGCTCTTATCGTAATCTGCCTTATTCTTGAACCTCTGAAGGTACTAAAGATCTACTTTAGTCTAAGCAGTAGACATTTAAATTAGATGACTGTTATTTTAGCAAACTTAGATGGTTCTTTTATTATACTTGTTTCTAAAGTGTTAGGTTTTTGGTTAATTCCAGTTCTTTGTTATTATCTTACTTTTGGAGTTCCAAATGTTTCATTCTTACATATTTTCCAACTTATTTACACTAGAGTTCAAGAAGCTGCAGTCCTGTCATGACAACCAACGTATTCCCAGAAGGAGCAAGGTATCACAAAACTTCAAGTAATTTGACAAGTAGCTTTTGTCCTTTTTCTTTGCAATACAAAATATTAACTTGGGTAGAGCTGGGTATGGTCTAAGACTCTAAGTCATATCTAACTAATTGCAACATGGACCAATTGGATTTTCATTGGGGCATCTACATGCCTAAGTTTTGGTCTAAGTCACCTGATGTTGGATGTTCATTTGTTTTTCTTTTTTTGATAGTTTGCTTCAGATACTGTGTATAGAAAGTGCTTTTTATGTAAGTTATCTTCAAAATTTAATATCTTATCCTAGGACTTCTTTGTTTTTGTTAACTTATACTTTCTTGTCCATGTTTTGGTTACTCTCTCTATTCATATATGTATCAATTGTGTGCTGTCATCTTAATTGATGACGATTTATTTTTATTTAATTTAGTTAGTTGTCAATGAGGAAGGTTGCTATGTCTTAAGCATCAATCGCATATTAGATGATCTTGACAAAATTTCTCCTGTGAAATATTGGAAAAACAATGAACAATATGTTTTTATCGTGATACCTTTTCTTTTAAAAGAACTCTTTGCAGGCATTTGTGACTCCTATACTTGCCTCTAGAACTCTTCCTGAAGTTAATTTTTCATGCAAGGAAGTATGGTATGGGTAAAGGGTTGATGACAGTATGGCATGCAACACGCCCCAATGGTCAAAAACGTTCAACTGTTATGAGTTGTACAGACAGGATGATAGAACCCTAGAGGAATTATATGTAGATTGATCTTTGAGGGGGATCAACCCTTGGAACGCTATTGGGGTTCCACCCTCCTAGAAGTCGGCCAAATGACTGCAATTGTAGATAGATCTTGTTTTCAAAGAGATGGAGGCTACATGCTTATATAAGACTCCAAACCCTAGCCCTAGGGGCTGCTTCCTAAGTGAGTTCCCCCTTTTGCCCTCAACCCTACCCGACCAGTCCAGAAAAGGGGGGCAGTGGCTAGGAACCTCAAAGACCCAAATATAAACCCTAGCCACTCTTCTTTATAGGATAGATGCGACTAGGTGGGGTTTATTACAATCTCACAGGTTTTTTATTAGTTGCTTCCTGGTTGAGTAGGACCCAACCCTGCTAGGGTCCTATAACAGGAGTTCTTGGATGAATGTAAGATCACATGCTTCGCATAAGGCTACATTATCTTATGTTCTAAAACGACTGCAGCAAAGAGAACCATGCATGGTAAATGGATTATGTTATGGTTATGCTACTTTGACTTTGGCACAAGGATATCATATTACTGTCTCTGCAGATTTTACTATGAAAGTTTGAACTGGATGACTATTCTGCTTATCATATGTTCCTGAGATATCCTTCCTGAGAAAACTTAGAGTGAGAAAGGTGACTTTGCTTATATCTCATGGGAACATTTTTTTTTTGAGTTTATAAGAAAACTATATTATAGATTTTCAGTATTTCAACTTAGAGACGTTTGTGACATTTCAATTGGCTGATCGAAGTGTCAATGTGAGTAGTGTCTGTAGTGTCAGTTTTTTCCAATTAAGTAAATTAAAATTGTTCTATGTGTTCTATTTCTGGCGGTATGCATTTATAAGATTTGTTTCTCAAAATTCAGGTACCATCTAAACAAGATGCAATTCAGCAAGAACCTCATTTAAGAGATTGCAATCTTTCACTTGATGAATCTTTTGAACAATCAAGTGAACCGATGACTTTAGTTGATGATGAGGAGCTGGAACTTGAGGAGTTACAGGAAGGACCTAACCCATTGAGATGTTCTACCCATCTAGCTTCAAATGGAAGACATGGTTGCTCCGTTTGCAAAGGTTGATTCTTGTCCAGCACTATTCTTAGTACAGATCTCTCTGCCAACACATGCCATGATTTTGACTCTTGTATGTTCTAGACTTGTTGGCAAGGTTTCCTCCTCAAACTGTTAAAATGAAGCAGCTATTTTGTACAAGACCTTGGGATTCTTCTCCAGGACTTGTAAAACAACTTTTTAAGGTAACTGATTTTTGCCCTGATAGTTGCATTTATTCTGTAGTAGTTTAAGTCATGGCAGATGAATTTTATGGTAATGCAGGTAAAGTTGCTCTTTCCACTTCATATGTAGGAGTTGGTCATTCCCAGAAGTCAATGGTTTTGCTTTGTGTATCATCATTACTTTTTTTGACTCTGATGTGGTTAACCATATTTGACATTTGCTACTTGGACATTTTTCTCGCTGACTCCTTTGGATAGTACTGGTGTCTTTGGGCTTGTAGAGGCCCACTTAGGAGTCTGCCAATCATGATCTTGCATCACGTGTCCACTGCATGCTATTCATAGCATTGCTGTTACTATTATTAAGTTGTAGTCTGCAGTTCTTATACTGTGTTAAATGTTTGGTTATGTAATGCCAGTTAAACATCATACGTGAATTTTGATAAATTTACTGTCATTCATGTATAAATTCTGTGAGAATATCTTCAAAAGTTGGTCAACAGATATTCCTTATTGCGGACTATACAAGTCATGAATTTGTTTTGTATTTCTGTTTGTACTGCATCAGTCATGATGATAGAAGAATCAAATACAATTCTGTGGAGTGTATTTAGATAATTTGCACTCAATTTATGGTGGCAAAATCAATTTGATGGGTTCTACTATCATGTTATTCTTTTCATGCCACGCTGATGATGATAAATTATGTTTTCAATTTGCATGGACAGGTTGTTCAGTTTATATATACTCATTTGGTGATTCTTGAAGTGCGTGCCTTTACACTTGATGAATTTGCTCAGGCATTTCATGACAAGGTTTTCTTGGTGCTTGTTCTATACTACATAAATTTTGTCAACTCTTTAACATCTTTACTATTTAAAAAATTTGATGTCTAATGAAGTTTACCATATGATATTTATTTCAGGATTCTTTGTTGTTAGGAGTTCATGTGGCACTTCTCAAGCTGCTTATGCTTCATGTTGAAAAAGAGACTACTGCTGGATTTATTACTCCATCTTCTAAAATCTGCAGGTTTTTAGTATTTTTGGACTTTGTAAGTCACTGATCGATTGTGTATATTGTACTTCTTCTAGTGTTTTTTTTCTACAGGCCCTTCTGTTCATGGTGCCTTCTGTTCCTTTGCCACAGACCACTTAAGAGATGTCTTATTTTTCTTTATTTTGTACTGTTGGTTTTATTTGTCTGTAATTTGCTTTCCAAGTTGTGCATTTGTTTCACATTATAAACCACCTTGCAGTTAAGATGTAAATATTCCTTTCTTGTTTACTTTGCTTGTTATGCAGTAAGCTTTACGATATATGGGTTCTTCTATTCAGATAAGAGAACAAGATTTTGATGTTGATCACTGGAAGCAATCTCTTGGCCCTCTGACTTGGACTGAAATACTAAGGCAAGTTCTAGTAGCAGCAGGTTTTGGATCAAAACAGAATGGAATACGGAGGGGAAATTATAACATGGTATTGCAAACAACAAACTGTCTGATATTTGTCAACATTGGATTAAACATTTGCTGTTCCTATGCAAGCTTTAATGTTCCGTTGGAATTTCTGATTCTCAAACATCTGTTTAGAATTTTCACAATGCATGTATTGGTTTTTACATGTTATCCTTCCATGGTTTCAAAATTTTATACAAGTCAAAGAAAGAGGTTTCAATTTGCATATGCTTTTCCGAAGCAGAAACTTTTGCTTTATATATGAGGACAGTTGTAAATACTAAATAGTGTGGTGAGTTTAGGATTATTGGGTAGCCACATTAACTGACTGGTCTTTTAATAAAATGATCCAATTAAATAGGCAACTAGGGTACTTGCCTAATATTGACTGATGAGCTGGCTACCTCTAATGTCAGTTTAATGTCCATTTGACTTCCTCAATGAAGGAGTCTTGACTTCCTAATGATCTAAAGCCTTGAGAACTTCTATCCTTGTAACATTCAATCAATGTAATTGTTTAAATCTTCTATGCCTATGTAAGTGCACTAATTTCAAATGGATAAACTAAGATGTCTCTCTTTGTATGGTGATGACTTTTTATGTTCTATGATTTGATCATAAACACAATGTAATTGATCTACATCTCTGAGAGCTTACTTTGATAATTCAGATATGAAAGATTGTCCTTGGCAAGGTTCATCAGGCCAGGTATCTGAATCCATTTGGATGCTAATATATGTGATGATGATAAAGATCAGTAAAGCCAGCTGGATTGGATTGTTAGATCAGATTAACCATAATTGGGCCATCATTAATTGTGATTGTCTGTAGGCTGACTTGAGTATGCCAGAATAAACTAATTTACCCAGCTAAGCTCAGTTGACTCCAGATTTCTGATGTTTTAATGATCAGTCATTACATCAAATCATGATTCAGTTGATCATTCATATTATTTGAGTAGGAGAACCTTACATGATTGAAATGAATGATCACCAATTGAATTATAGAACCACATTAATCAATGGGAGATATTAAACAACAGCATGCTGATGGGTGATAAATCAATCAAGGAGAAACGTACTTTGTTGAAGAGAATAAATTACCAATAGCATGAGCATTACAAATTGAATTACTTTGACTGTGCCTCATCTCAAGTGTAGGTAAGCGTACTTCCAAATTTTGCTCGGGTGACCTCTAAGCGGGGATGTAAAGCAAGTGAAATACATTGAAGACTGAATTTTAGTATTAAACAGAGCATTTTTCTTGTCTATGCAAATTCATGTTTAACTTTATTTTTGTTTCTTGTTAATTTGTGTTCTTAGGAGAGGACTCCAATGGAGAAATGTGGCCTACATCCCCGCACATTGAAAGGTGAAATATTTAGTTTGTTATCCATGCAAGGCAATCGTGGACTATAAGTTTCCGAATTGGCAAGAGCTTATCAGGTGCAAGTTTGGAGACTACCTTTTTTTTTGAAAAGGATAATTCAATTGTCTATGTTTATATGCGGCAAGTCTTCATGTAATGACTGTTGACAGTAAATTTTGCTGTGTTTCTAGATTGTTGAACTTGACCTTCCCACAACAGAAGAATTGGAACACCTAATATATTTAACTTTTTCAAGTGACATTACATTGTTTGAGAAGACAGCACCCTCTGCATATCATCTTTGAGTTGATCCGGAGATTAAAGGAAAAAGTGATTCTCAATCAGATACAGAGGATTCAGGAAGTGTTAGTGATGACTCTGAGGAACTGGATTCATCTATTCAGGACCTGCGAATTGTTATGTACAAGGGCCAACATAAGAAAATGAGCAAGAAGTTAACTATATATACTGAGATTGATGAAAGCTATTCAGGGGAGGCCTGGATGCAAGGGCTTGTGGAAGGTGAATACTCTGATTTAAGCATTGAAGAAAAACTGGATGCTTTAGTTGCTCTCATTGATCTCGTTGGTGTTGTTCTAGTTTGAGAATGAAGGTATGATATGCCATGTAGCTTAATTACCCAGTGCTTTATGTTCAGTAGCGTTGTTGAGTTCTTTTAAATTATGCTCTCAAATCCCTGTTGTTTTCATCAAATGGAGAACTTTCTTCTTAGCTGTCACTTATTTCTGTTTATCTTGTTAGACAACTAGATTCCACTGTCTTTTATATCAGACTAATTCTTTATCTAGGTTTTAGTAAAGTTATTTTGGTTTAGTAATGTTAGATTGGTCTATTTGAACTTTTCTGTCACACCTGATCCTCATAAAAGGGCTTGTGGCTTCCTCTCGAGGCAGATAGTCCCAAATATTCTCCTGTAGCTTTATTTTTAAGATCAGTTTTCTTATTCCTTGTCCCAAGTGGATTTTCATGAAAAAACCGACTGTGTTTTGTTGAAAGCTACTTTGACGAGTAAACTGTTTAAGCAAATTATATGTCGTGTTACTTTTTAATAGTGATTTTTTTTTTAATGTTACTAACATATGTTAGGAACCCATGAGAGCTATATCACTCGTTACAAATGCATGGTATCATGAATCAGGTGCAAAAATTAAAAAATCATTGACAAATTATCAAGTATTACCAATGTCATCGTTGGAGGGAAATGGGTGTGACATTGATAACATCCTTACCAAATACTTCTCCAGCCAATCCTTCTGCATCATACACACCAGCTTTAAAAAATGCAAATGCTTCTAGCTCTAGAATAGGATGCCGGTCAAGTTCTTCGGAGACTAATAACTGCAAAGACAGAGAAGCCTGTAATGATGTGCACCCACTCCAATCCATATTTTTAGGATCTGATCGTAGGTACAACAACTATTGGCTTTTCCTTGGCCCATGTTCTGCACGTGATCCTGGCCATCGAAGGGTCTATTTCGAGTCTTCAGAAGATGGTCATTGGCAAATCATTGATACAGCACAGGTTGTTAACTTTGCATCTGGTTACTTTGTCTTTATATTTACTAGTTTATGTTTTCTCTTGATGGTAGCTTTGAAGCTTTTTTGACACATTCATTATTGCTACCTGTTGCTCTGGAACAGGCTCTGCATGCTTTGTTGTCCATCTTAGACAGCAGGGGTATGCGGGAAGCTCGTCTAGTTGCTTCTTTAGAGAAGAGGAAATCATTTCTCTGTCAACTGATGGATGAGTATATGGCTGCTGCAATTGGAAGCAGACAAACAAAAAATTTTGAGCCATCTTATACAATTGCCAGTAGTGGAGATGGATCTTCACCAACTTCAGATGTTCATAGTGTTCTAATTACTTCAGAATCCTTGGATAATTTATCAGTTGTTTCGGGTGCTATAGATCTTGAAATCGAGAGGAGCAGTGAAGAAAAGAAGCAAAAGTGGGCCCGCTTGCAAGCATTTGACAAATGGGTTTGGAATTCCGTTTACTCCACTTTAAATGCTGTAAGGTACAGTAAGAGGTCATACATGGAATCATCGTCTCACTGTGTGAGTTGCCATGATTTATTTTGGAGAGATGAAAAAGTATTATGAGTTTTGCCATACTACATTTGAGATGGATTTTGATCTTGAAGAAAGATATGCAATACATATAGCAACATGTCGAGAACGAGAAGATGTGAGTGAGTTTCCCAAGCATAAAGTTGTGTCTTCGCAGTTGCAACTCCTGAAGGCAGCAATCCATGTAATCGAGGTGACCTACTTATAACTTTTTCGTTAATATTCACTGATTTTTCATCTCTTGTAAATATTAACGCATAAATAAATGCCAGTTTTCATTATACTGTTAAAATAATCTAAAGTTGATTTTATTTGAGTTTCCAGGAAAATATAAGTATTTTTTTTCCCCTTAGGTGAGCATGCTAGAGGCAGCATTAATGGGTACATGGAAAACATCTGCTCACAAGCTTTAGGTCAAGCGGCTTAGACGTGCATCATCTTTCCCGGAACTCTTGCAGGTTTAATTATATAATCATAATTTAATTTCTAATTTGATCAGTTAATTTCGGTACTTATATTACGAAGAATTTCCTTTTATGTTCATATCCCTTTTGCATGTTCTCGTTGGTGCCATAAACGAGCACTGGTTGTATGAATGCCCCACCATGGTGTCACGGACAAACATCTAAACAGAATGTTTAATGTAATGCTCATGGATGTCCGTGTCTTTTGGTATGTAAATGCTTTGCACAGCAGGTAGAGGGACGGCCGAAGGCTTGATAGTCCCACTTTTAGTCAGGTTTGGTGGCCATTTTAGGCTTGTAAATAAAGGTCGTGTCCTGTGGACACTTGTGAGAGATATTCGGTCTGTAGTGGACCATTTTGACCCTTTGTTGTGCAACTGTTCGGAGCTTGTAAAGTCTGTTTGTAATTTTCATTGGCTATGAAGTGTTTTCGGAGATGTTTGCTTGTGGATCCCGAGTGAGGCGCTTTCTCTAACCCGTTTTCTCTTTTGTATGTCCTAAGGGACCATGGGAGGTTTCGAGGAGGCTGACCTTTGCGGACGGACACGCAAGGGTGCCGCACGACTTAGGCAAAACCAGCTAAGTCCGTGACAATGGGCTGGCTCTAATATATGGCTGCGGATGACGTTATCATACAAATTTCAAACTATGCCCCAAACAACTTCTGCAATTGCACTTTGGTTGGTTAAGTTGGATGCTCTATTTGCTCCTAATTTGGAAAGAGTTCTGGCTGAAAGACCTCCAGTATCCATGCCCCAATCAAAATGTCTATCATGATTATATTTTACTTTTATGCTTTACTTCGTTTGTGCCTTTATGTTAGTATTCTTGCTCATGCTATACGCTCTTTAATATATGGTACAAGCTTCTTGTAAGTACCAGGGTGTTTCATTGCTCTTGTAGGGCAAATTTTGAGACTACAAGTCTAATACTTCTGTTGGTAGGGCAGAAGCATAATGTTTTATGTGGGTTTCGTTTTATACTTCTGCTTGCTTTTTGAACTTTGTTGATGATGAATGCCAATTCTGCTGCTATGTCCTAAGTTATGTATTCATTTTTTGTCATCAACTGCAAATTAGCTAGGTTCAGACAATAGTTCTAGGAAAGTTAATGCACTTTTCCAGAAGTGTTATTAACATGTTAGGGATGACTTTGAGTGAATTTGCATATATTCCTAAATGAACTTGGAAATGCTTCACAACTGATTCTTCTTAATTTTTTGGGTTACCATTAATTTCGAGTTTCTGGCTAACTCTTTTTTTTTTTATTTATAAGTTTAATGTTGTGCAGCCAAGGATCATTTGCTTCTTTTTATATATTGAAAATATCTGGATGAACACAAAAAAAAGTCAGTTGCCTTGAAGAAGCGGATTCATTCTTGAGGCCTAAACGACTGAGTTGCCGTGAAGAAGTGAATTTATCCTTGAGGCCTAAATGATGCCAAAGATCCTTAAAGATATCTTTTAATAAAGCTAGAATAACGAATCTAAAATAATTTAAGAAAGATTTCAAATATTTTGGAGCAACGCATTTATGCCATTGGTAAAGCTGCTAGAATGATATGTAGATGCAGATGGGAAAATAGTTTTTATTAGCAATTTTTTCTAGGAAAAGAAGGGTATCATAGCTTAGGTGCCGTAGAGCTAAAGTTGCAATGAGCTAGATGTTGTTAAATATTTTCAATTCTGCCACAGATAATCTCATACACAACAAAGCATTTTAACTATAAAGTTATCCATCAAGATATATATATTAAATTAATCAAATATAAAAATATTGGTGTTTCATTCTGAAGTCATGGAGATTAATTTGGTGGGTAGTAATTTGAGATTGAGAATGTTGTTTGATGCAACTAAGTTAATTTTCTTGACTTTTGAAATAAAATAGATATATATTTTTTTTTGAAAATGAAGAAAAAAGAAAAAATCAATTTCCACTACTTGTGCATTTTTTTACTGTGAAAACTATTGCGGTCTTCTTTAAACATAGGGCTACTTTGACAGGTAGGCTTGTTGTAAAAGGTGATTGAATATTTCTTTATCTTGCACACTCAAAAGAGTTACTAGTCGCTGATCCATCCATGGCTATTTTATCATATGGAGATTTTGATTTGTTTCAGGTAGGCGGAACTGTGTATCAATTGTTGAGATCAGAGGGTCTTTCAGGGTGAGCGTATTTGTATTTAACAACATATTGACATATGTTTGATGCAACCAATCCCAATATCTACTTCAAGATACTGCAGTTTGACGTCAGCATGACAGCCAATGCCTCTTTGGTGGTCTTGTGCAGTGGGGTCTCTCCCAAGTTTTCGAGGTAACAAATGGTTGTAATTCAGGATGCTGCACCACCTGCCAATAATATTGGATTAGTCTCATAATCTCGGGCAGGTCAGCCTGGGATTGGCAGCTGCAGAAATAATATTTATTTATTCTTTTTTGTTCGCTGTTTTCCATCACATATTGGATTACTTGGTGACAGCCTCAGCCCATGCTAGGAAATATCAATGACTTTTTCGTCGGACTTGTTACACACACCAAATGGTCAACATGCCAGTGAGTTTTGCCTGCTGCCTCTTTTCTCTTCTAAAAAGAAAAAAGCTACAACTTGTCCGTGCGGCGCATATCGTTTATTCGGACATAAGCAGTCAATAAGATTTATTCTTTTTCTTCTGATATACAAGTCTCTTTGCATACCGATACGTACGTAAAGAAGAAAATTTATCAGGTGCAATAATAATAATGTTTACTAGCGTCGTTTGTTCGAGATATTTAGGTGGGATGTGACAAAACTGCTCAGGTTCTGGTCCCACTCTGAGTGTCTCATCCGCTTCTCTCCCCGTCAAGGCGTGGTCAGTCAGTTTACGTGGTGGATCATTCACATATGTTGAAATCTTATATCCATGTTGAAAACACAAGGGACTATTCAGAAAAATCTTATATCTATGTTGAAATTTCAAAAGCTGACGAGGATGGAACGAGCAACAGAAAGTCCAATTCGGTGATGAAGAGTTGTAATAATCAGAAAACAGAGTGAACGCATTCATTCTCTCACCACTAGTGGTGCTCCCCTCCCCGCCAGAGCAGTCCAAGTCCAAGTCCAAGTCCAAAGTCCATCTCATCTTCTCCTATTCTTCCTTCGGGTTCTCATTTTTCCATGCTTTGTGTTACGTCAAGAGGCACGCGGTCGTCGGCCAATACATTTCTTGACAAGGACGCCTCAACTACGCATAGAAAAAGGTGCAAGACTTCGGAGCTGATTCGATGACATGACTTTGACCGAGTCAACTCCGGTTTATAAATATGTATATATGTATGTATATATATATATGTATCTGTGGGATGCTTCTTCGACCACTCAAAACACCCTGACAGCGGTACAGCTTTCAAGTCCAGACTTTAGGTCGTGACCCAAGCCACCACGACCGACAATCGCGTCTAGTGGTGGGAATACCTGATCCTAAGTAGCGGCTTAACTCAAGACAGGACACACTCGATGCCCGTTATCCAAGGCCAACAAATTTCTTCTAGTGTTTATACATCGCCTTTTGTTGTGACACCATCTTTCTACGTTTTTGACTCTTCCAAATACCCGAAGCTCCACGGCATCATGGGAAGCAGATTCATTTAATGTTTGTTGTTGACAATAATAAAAAAAAAAAAGACTCGAGATTTAATGACTAGAAAGCTTTCCTTGCTGGCAAATTACCCAAAATCCTTCACCTTAGTTTTTCAATTGCTTCGAAAACACTTGATACAGGTAAATTGTTTTTCAATTAATTTTAATGGTTTGTACAATTAATTTTAAAGTTGTTATTTAGATAAATAATAACTTTCTTCATTCAATTAGTTACTTTAGTAGTGTTAATTATTCTAAATTTGCGAAATATTCATGTAGATGATCGACATCACACGAATAGTTTGATTTCACGCGGTGACTCACGTCAGCTTGTCATGGTTTGACCCGTAATTTTCTGAGACACGACGGTGGACACACTGCTTCGGCATTATTGCTATAGATATTTCCCATCTCGTTCACAGTGGCCAAAGAGCATCACCATGTCTCCCTCCTCCCTATCCCCTTTCCTCAAGCTGCTGCTGCTCCTCCTCCTCTTCTCTGTGATCAGTGCCGACCCGTTGTATAATATCTGCGGCACCACCGGAAACTTCAGCGCCAATAGCACGTACCAGACCAACCTGAACCTCCTCCTCTCCAGCCTCGCCTCCAATGTTTCCGCTTCTGGCTTCATAAACGACACCGTGGGGCAAATCCCCGACCAAGTGTACGGTTTCGCCCTCTGCCGGGGAGACGTCAACTCCAGCGCGTGCGGCTCCTGCGTCGATACTGCCACCCAGGACATTCGACAGATGTGCCCCTACGACAAGGCTGCTGTGATCTGGTACGACTTCTGCCTCCTCCGCTTCTCCAACGGGAGAATTTTCTCCTACGACGGCAACTCGCCGGAGTTCTACATGTGGAACGTCAACAACATCACCCGGGCGGATCGGTTCAGCAAGCTCTTGGATCTCCTGCTGAACCGTACGACAGACACGGCGGCGAACTCCACCAAGAAGTTCGCCACCGGGACAGTGAGCAACTTCACGTCGGCTTTCCCGACGGTGTACGGCCTGGTGCAGTGCACTCCGGACCTGTCGCAGACAGATTGCAGGACGTGCTTGCGCGGTCTGTACAGCTCTTTACCGAAAGTAATGGTGGGAAAGGAAGGAGGGAGGGTGATCGGAGTGAGGTGCAACATGAGGTATGAGGTGTACTCCTTCTACCAAGGCAACTCCACGCTGGCGCTTACAGCTCCCCCGGAGAGCGCATCGGAACCGACCCCACCGCCTGCCTCTCCGCCACTTGCTACCCCCGCCGTTCCACAACGAGGTAAGTACCTCGGATCATCTCTTACTACCACACATCTTAATAACATATGCTCTCGTCAGTCTTGTTCGATTTCTACGTATGCCTAGTTTTTTTTTTTTTATCGTTCTCTCTGACTCAAAAAAAATATTTACATATGTTATTATAAAAATATTTACACATAGTCCACATATGAGTATTATTATTATTATTAATACGTACGTTATTATAAAAATATTCAAACGTAAAAAACACATGTACATCAGACTGTGTACACCCCTCCCCTCCGTGCTGGTGAAGACAACAACCCAACTCCTTTTTCTGCAATAATTGCGGCAGAAGACTACAAACAGTCAACACGAACAAACTTGTGTCAGTGCTCTCCTTTGCTGTCATTATCCTTGCGAGCAACGTCTGACACCACCGAGTTGCAGCGACTTTAGATCACGCCTTAAAAGGCAGCATAATAGTAGGAGCCTTAAACAAAAAGCTAGTGCTGAGACATTCGCTTTTCCCTGCCATTCGTCGGTCATCAAAATGAGTGGCCTCCCAATTATACTTTTTCAGAAGATAATCTAATTTAGATACATAATGCATTGTCACATCTCCGATTTATAAAAAAAATAAATTATTATTTTAATATTTATAATTTATTTTTTTATTTTTAAATTTAAATCCTTATCTTCATAATAATAAATAATTTTAATAAAAAATCACATCTTCACATGTGACCCCCCCCCCCCCCCCAAAATATAAGATAAAATAATTAATGTAAAACTTAAAAACTGATAAAAATAATATTAATATTAATATTAATATTAATAAATATATAATAATATCAATAATTTAATATGAAATGATAACATACCAATTTATTATAAAACTCATATATTAGAAAAATAATGATAATTCTTATGTAGTAAATAAAATTATAGATTGATGTAACATATTTTCATAACATACATAATAATCAAATAACAAATGTGTATATCTTACTTAATGGTGCACTCTCCTAACAGCAGTTAGAAATGTATATTTTTTGGGATGATTTTCTCCCAACAATAGATGGAGACCACTCATATCGTATTTCCAATAAAGAATGTAATGATATTCCTCACCTACCCAAGTGGGGATATGTTGCTCTTAACAACATATGGGTGAACCATTTAACCATCATGTTTGATGGTTATCTCTAAAGGGAAATCACCTTACTTACTCTTGATAGGGATATAACTATGATCATTTACATTCATTCGTTTACGCTGCATACATCTAAGAAATAGTATGATAAACATATTATGTAGAGCCGTACTTGATGTATAATCTACTAAACTATATCCATTGGTGGCTCCATATTATAGTGGATTCATAGCTCCTTTCACATGTTACACTTATAATGTGGGCTATTAGTATAATTACATATACTACATGGTAATAATCGTATCAGTATCATAAACTTACTCTAAAAGAAATAGTAAAAACTAATAATTATTTTTAAATAATATTTTCAGATAAAATTTTTAAGTTCATTAAATCATAAAAACATGAGATATTAATCTCTCAATAGTCCTTAATCAACCAAAACCCTAATTGAAATAACCCTATTGACTAAAACCAAATTCAATTCAATTAGAACATAATAGAACTTATCTCAAATTCTTATAGAACCAATTTGGAATCATCGGTATATTTTAGATTTAAATAATTTTAATTAAGTCAAGTAGATTTGAATTAATCAAGTTGATATGGAATTACCATAAACTGGTTTGAATCAACCAAACTTGTATGATTTAGTCAATTAGCAAGCCCAAACTAATAAAGGAAGAGAAAATTAGACTATGTTACATAGTGTTTATTCAGACCGAATTGGCCCACCTAAGTCTTGGATGGGTAATGTACGTTGTATATGTCTATTTTAGATAATAGGTTTGGTTGAGATAGAATGAGCTAGATAGCGAGACGACTCCGACGCTAGTTTTATTTTTAATTAATTTTTAATTTGCTTTCATATATATATATATAAAGATATAATTATAATATTTATTTCTTATGGTTCACATATAAAAATAGAATTTAAACTATTTACTTTATAAAATTCACATAGTGCATTAGGAAATAAATCAATTAATAATTTAATTAATTATAAAAAAAATTAATTTATCCATGTAAGTAAGAAAATTAATTTTAATCATTTCCTTAACTATACTATACAAACAAAAAAATTAATTATTTATAATAATTAATTTATTTGAAGGGAGAAAATTATCGATGATTACATACATCGAATTCAATTAGGTAGGTCTAAAGTCATCTGGAACCAACTTTAGTTGGTTAATTATTTTGTTAATTATATTCTATTTAATAAAACAATATTAGTTGTGTAGGACTAGCGGACCTCTTTTCATTGTTCCTAATAAAGTCGTCTTAATATCTCCCTCTGTTTTGCCTCATATCGTTGATCTTGAATGCAATATATTTCCTAATAACCTTATACTTCATTCTCGATATCTTATATCAGCAATCATTGTTAGAATATAGTAGAATTAAACATCAACCAATTTGGGTTTTTGTTCCCAAATTTCTCTTTGTTCTTGCATTTCTGTCCCTGAGGAGTTCACCTTGCGCAGCCCAATCTCGTTATGCTGATTGAGAAACGGGATGATGAGTTTTGGTGGCCTTCTGTAGGTGCAGGAAAAAAGAAGAACGCAACAGGAATAGTTCTAGCTATTGTCATACCTGCAGCGACTGCAGTGCTGCTGCTGATCTCCATTGTTTGCGTCTGCTACTGGAGGAAGAGGAAGCTGATACCGAAACCTCCATGTGAGTGACTTGCCCATGCCCTGTTTCCTTCATTGCAATTGAATATAAAGCCATACCGTTGTTTGAACAAGACAGGGAAAATGTTAGGATAAAAATGTTGCTTCATAAACTGACTTGGTGCCTCCATCTTCCTCCTCCTCTCTCCTTGTCCTCGCCAACCAGAGATGCTGCTGGAAAATTCTCTATCAACGCTAAAAACTTTTATATATATATATATATAGAGGGGGTAAAATCAAAACTTTGACTATGATAATTTTTTTTTAATATTTGAATTAAATCTCTTCAACTAAAATCATATATAATCACAAGATTTGAATTAATATTCCAACATATGAAAGGCGTGTGAGTGGAGCATGCGTTTTTGAGTTGTGTGTTTTTCCTACAATATGAAACAATTAGAATCCTTGTCATCATTACCATTTTTAACATGCTTGCTGTTTCATAGACGAAACTGATGGGGAGCAGATCCCGAGTGTTGAATCACTACTGTTTGATCTATTGACAATACGACTTGCGACAGCCAACTTCTCCACAGAGAATAAAATTGGAGAAGGTGGATTCGGAACAGTGTACATGGTACGACCAGAGCCTTCTCCTCGGCATTCCACTTCGAATGTCGCTCTTGCTCTGTCCTCACGCTATAAGATCTTGTGCAGGGACTGCTACCGGATGGAAGAGAAATAGCGGTCAAGAGACTCTCCAACTCTTCTGGGCAAGGACGCTTTCATATATATATATATATAAAGATATAATTATAATATTTATTTCTTATGGTTCACATATAAAAATAGAATTTAAACTATTTACTTTATAAAATTCACATAGTGCATTAGGAAATAAATCAATTAATAATTTAATTAATTATAAAAAAAATTAATTTATCCATGTAAGTAAGAAAATTAATTTTAATCATTTCCTTAACTATACTATATAAACAAAAAAATTAATTATTTATAATAATTAATTTATTTGAAGGGAGAAAATTATCGATGATTACATACATCGAATTCAATTAGGTAGGTCTAAAGTCATCTGGAACCAACTTTAGTTGGTTAATTATTTTGTTAATTATATTCTATTTAATAAAACAATATTAGTTGTGTAGGACTAGCGGACCTCTTTTCATTGTTCCTAATAAAGTCGTCTTAATATCTCCCTCTGTTTTGCCTCATATCGTTGATCTTGAATGCAATATATTTCCTAATAACCTTATACTTCATTCTCGATATCTTATATCAGCAATCATTGTTAGAATATAGTAGAATTAAACATCAACCAATTTGGGTTTTTGTTCCCAAATTTCTCTTTGTTCTTGCATTTCTGTCCCTGAGGAGTTCACCTTGCGCAGCCCAATCTCGTTATGCTGATTGAGAAACGGGATGATGAGTTTTGGTGGCCTTCTGTAGGTGCAGGAAAAAAGAAGAACGCAACAGGAATAGTTCTAGCTATTGTCATACCTGCAGCGACTGCAGTGCTGCTGCTGATCTCCATTGTTTGCGTCTGCTACTGGAGGAAGAGGAAGCTGATACCGAAACCTCCATGTGAGTGACTTGCCCATGCCCTGTTTCCTTCATTGCAATTGAATATAAAGCCATACCGTTGTTTGAACAAGACAGGGAAAATGTTAGGATAAAAATGTTGCTTCATAAACTGACTTGGTGCCTCCATCTTCCTCCTCCTCTCTCCTTGTCCTCGCCAACCAGAGATGCTGCTGGAAAATTCTCTATCAACGCTAAAAACTTTTATATATATATATATATAGAGGGGGTAAAATCAAAACTTTGACTATGATAATTTTTTTTTAATATTTGAATTAAATCTCTTCAACTAAAATCATATATAATCACAAGATTTGAATTAATATTCCAACATATGAAAGGCGTGTGAGTGGAGCATGCGTTTTTGAGTTGTGTGTTTTTCCTACAATATGAAACAATTAGAATCCTTGTCATCATTACCATTTTTAACATGCTTGCTGTTTCATAGACGAAACTGATGGGGAGCAGATCCCGAGTGTTGAATCACTACTGTTTGATCTATTGACAATACGACTTGCGACAGCCAACTTCTCCACAGAGAATAAAATTGGAGAAGGTGGATTCGGAACAGTGTACATGGTACGACCAGAGCCTTCTCCTCGGCATTCCACTTCGAATGTCGCTCTTGCTCTGTCCTCACGCTATAAGATCTTGTGCAGGGACTGCTACCGGATGGAAGAGAAATAGCGGTCAAGAGACTCTCCAACTCTTCTGGGCAAGGACTTGGAGAACTGAAGAATGAGTTAGTTTTGGTCGCAAAACTCCAGCATCGAAATCTTGTAAAGCTTCTGGGAGTTTGCTTGGAGGAAGAGAAGATGATTATCTACGAATATGTGCCCAACGGAAGCCTGGACGCCTTTCTTTTTGGTTAATTCTCCTTCCATATATATCATATATCACTGCTCTTCTTCATTGCCCGAGTGCTTGAGGTCCTAAGACCTTTTCCGTCCAACAGATCCTGCGAGATGCGAACAGCTTCGTTGGGGAATCAGATACAAGATCATTACCGGAATTGCTCGAGGCCTTCTGTACCTGCACGAAGAATCGCAGCTAAGGATCATACATCGTGATTTAAAAGCCAGCAATATCTTGTTAGATGCAGAGATGAACCCCAAGATCTCAGATTTCGGTTTGGCAAAGCTTTTTGGTGGCGACCAGACTCAGGGCACCACAAGCCGAATCGTGGGAACTTTGTGCGTAGCACAACAATTAATAGTCTACTCATTGAAAAAGTTGTGTTTATTATGTTGATTGATCGATCGATCGATGTTGATCTCATTGCAGCGGCTACATGGCGCCGGAGTATGCGATGCAGGGCAAGTTTTCGATCAAGTCGGATGTGTTCAGCTTCGGTGTTTTGGTTTTGGAGATATTGACCGGAAGAAAAAACAGTGGTACCTACGACTCCGACGTCGCCGAAGACCTTCTAAGCTACGTAAGTGGTCGGGTGCAGTTTTGATAACAATCAAATCACATACATATATAGACGATAAGTAAACCATCCTGTGAAGCAGATATGGGAGAAATGGCGAGCAGGAAGAGCCATGGAGATCGTAGACCCAGCCTTGGGTGGGCGGTACCAAGGAGGCGATGTGTTGAGATGCGTCCAGATCGGGCTGTTATGTGTTCAAGAAAATCCACATGACAGGCCGACGATGTCAACGGTGGTTGTGATGCTCAACTCTGAGACGGTCTCCCTCCAGCCTCCTGCACGGCCTGCGTTCTGTGCGGGTAAGAGTGGCGCGAATGCAAGCTTGGGCTCAAGTAACTCCACTCTTCCGGTTGAAAAATCTGATCGACAAAGCAAGTCATTTCCCATGTCACCAAATGAAGTTTCGGTTTCAGAAATAGAACCAAGATAAGATGGGAACAGCAAAAGGCGGCCACTGTCGATCTCTCCTCACATAAGGCCGTATGCATGTGTTCCTCTTCTCAGACACAGCGTCGGACAACTGTGCTGTGTAGTCTCCTTTTTATCTATCTCATGATATACCTTTTTTAGGAGGAGTATCAGCGGAATTCAAGCAAATGATATGTCAGAAAGGATTCCATGTCAATCCGCATAGATTTACGCTTGAATCTTCCCTGTGAACTTTTGGATCAACATTTAGAATGTTGTCTTATCTCTATAAATAATTATTCTCGAGTATCAAAAAGAAGGATTATATGTAAGTATAATCATTTATAAAAAAATTGAGACAAATATAAATAGAAAAGACTATAGCTTAAATACTTTGAGATTGGGATAGACGTAGCTGTCATCTATTTGTAAGTGTAGAATAGTAACTTAAATCAAGAGAACCTTATCATATCTCTTATTTTAATTAATTAAAACTATATCCAATCAACTTATCTAAAAGATAAAATCTTAAACTCCTTCCAAAGATATAACTTTAAATCTTAACACTCTAAGTATACTTTTGAGAATAAGTATTAATCTGAGAGATTTAGTTAAAATATCTATAATATTTTCTTTGCTCTTGACCTCTACGAGATTAATGACTCCTTCAAGCACTTTTTTTATGAATGAATGATGTTTAATTTTAATATATTTGGTTCTTGCATGATAAATCGGATTTGTATTTTAGGACACTTCGATTGTCACACTATAAAATAGTGGTTTGTTAGTTGATAACAAACATACTTGATCTAACGCTTTAGTCGAATACACTCTTTAGTAGTAAGTGAAGAAGCCTATATTGTGCTTCAATTGTAGAAAGAGATCGATTATTGTTTCTTACTACACTATAAGATACAAACATAATTATATAAAAAGACATAACTAGAAGTGGATATATGATTATTCAAATCACCTTCCAAATCAATAATCTGCCTAACTATGCAATTTAAGATGAATTCTCTTTTTATAATATAACTCCAAATGTGGAATTCACATATCTTAAGATTCTCTTTGCTATAGCAATACATGACTTTTTTTTGGATATTGCATACGACCAATTAAAATTAGAATATTTGGTCTTATAATTATTAGGTAGACAAAGCTATCAATAAGATAATGAAAAAAATTAAGGATTAGAAAAGTTTTTGCCATCATTATAACTTAGTTTTATATTTGCATCAAGTGGAGTAGAAATATTCTTATTTTTGTTAATTTTAAATCTTTCAATAATTTTCTTCGCATAACTTTTTTGAGAGATAAATATGCATTCTTTTGTATTTATTACCTTCGGACCAAAAGAAATATTAAGCTCCCCTAATTCCTTTATTTCAAACCAAAATGAAAAATACCATGAAGATTTAAAATCTCCACTTGGTTATTATCAATGATGATTATACTATCCACGTATAAAAGAATAATAACAAGTAGACTTTCTTGCTTTTTCACCGTAGAATAAAATTAGATGTATTGAGCAATTTTTTCATGCTTTGAGAGCTTTCTTTAACCCATAAAGTACTTTCTTAAGCATGCAAACATAACTTGGTTCGAAAATATAAATATATCCTAGTGATTGCTCAATATAAAAATCTTTGTCAATTTCACCATAATTGCTAAAGCTTCTAAGATTAATTGTTAGACTAAAGGTTTCCTTATAATCTTCTTCATATTTTTCAAAGAACTCCATTATAATAAATTTTACCTTATAACGATCTATATTTTTATTTGACTTAGAAGAGCCTTCATTTCTTCTTACAATGGCATTCTCTCGCTTCTTAACACCTTTCACTTTGTTAAAACAATTAGGTTTAAGATCATCAAATAGTTCAGAAAAGAAATAATGACATATAGCTTTCACTGTCTCTACTCTATAACATGCTGGTTTGACAATTATTCATTTTATTGTTTCAATATTGAAACTTTCTTTTCATGAATATTATTACTCTTTCTATCACTTTGCTCCACCATTGGTGATAAAAAAAAATAGGAGTAGATACATATGAGAAAGGAAATGAGCTAAAATTCATAGGAGCACTAGATGATCAAGAAAACTCAACCGTAGGTTTTGAACATATATCATTTATTACTGTGATTGATAGTATTAAAAGAAATTACTTGTGGAGAATAATAAGAAGAAACTTCTTAAATATAATATCTTGAGATATCATATACCTATATGTTTTTGAGTTACATGTGCATTTCTTAGTCTTAGCATCAAGTTTGCTTCCTTTTGAGTCTAGTATATAAATACAGTACGGAGAACCAAATACCTTGAAATATTTAACATTTGATTTCTCTTTAAACTGTTAGGAACGAGTCGGCATTAAGAGGGAGGGTGAATTAGTGCAGTAGATAAAATTATGTTGGTTCTGAAAATCTTTCGTACGTTGAAAATCGATCGAAAAGATATTAACTTGGAAGCATAAGGGAGCATAGTGAAAGCAATAAGAAGGCAGTTTGCAGTTAAAGTAAATTGCTCAAAAGAAGTAAATGCAAATCAGATTTTATAGTGGTTCGATCGTCGTGATCTACATCCACTCCACCGATTCCTCTTCCGTCGAGGCCACTGACATCTACTAACGATCTTCCTTCAATGAGCAAAGATCAACCATCCTTACAACTCGATTCTCCT
Organism: Musa itinerans; assembly: GCA_001649415.1. NCBI lineage: Eukaryota > Viridiplantae > Streptophyta > Magnoliopsida > Zingiberales > Musaceae > Musa > Musa itinerans. Next base: position 304,472 of record LVTN01000309.1, read on the forward strand.
TTTGACAGGTTCAGGAGAGAACCTTTACAACCCCCTTTATTCCTCTCTTAAACAAGTATAACACTTAAGTTTTGAGAGGAGTTCACACACAATTACAACATCGTTTTCTTTTCTTTTTATGCTCTCAGTTGTGTGTATGTTAACTAGGGATGAGATAGGTATTTATAAGTCTCAAGTAGATTTAAACTTAGAGCCTAAAAATGTATCATCCTCGATTTTCGAGGTCCTAGTGGTACCACCGCCTATGTTGGGCGGTACCACCGTCTGCAGCACTGACATTGACATTGACACTGGGCGGTACCACCTCCCAGTCTAGCGGTACCATCGCTTGACACCCTGTCACTAGGCAGTACCATCGCCCAGTTTGACGGTACCACTACTTGATAGTCTCTTGGAGACTGTCTAGGCGGTACTTTTAGGATCAAGAGCGGCACTAATAGGGGGGGTGAATTAGTGCAGTGGAAAATTCTTTCTATTTCGTATAAAGTTCATCTCGATTCAAATCATTTCGGAAAGATGTTGAACTTAAAACTTTCGTAAGAATGTAAGGAGAAGCTCAAGGAGGTTTGTAGTAAAGTAAATTGCATAAAAGGAAAGGCAAACCAAAATTTAGAGTGGTTTGGTCAATGAGACCTACATCCACTTCAGATTCCTCCTCCGTCGAGGTCACTGATGTCCACTAAAGACCTTCCTTCAATAGGCGAAGATAAACCACCTTTTACAACTTTTTCTCCTTTTGCCGAGTTTAGGAGACAACCCTTACAAGTCTCACTCCTCTTTCTTGAATGGTTACAAGGCTAAGAGATGGAGGGGGAGAACTCTTCTCACTTTTACAACACTTTAAGACTCAAGAATTTAGAATTATGCCAATGCTTTCGTGTCCTTTCATGTAGAAAAGTGTGGGGTATTTATAGGCCCCAATTGGCTTCAGAATTGGAGCCAAAAAGTGTTATATCCTCAGATTTCGGGGTATTGGCGGTTCCACCTCCATTACTGGGTAGTACTACCGCCTCACACTTGACACTAGGTGGTACCATCACCCAGTCTAGGCGGTATGATCGCTTGACAAAGCTCGGAGACCGAGCTCTAGCGGTACCACCGTTTGACAGGGGTGGTACCACCGTTGACAACATTAACTATTAGCGGTACCATCACTTAGACCACTTGGGAGACTGGGTCTTCCAAGCGGTGCCACTTATTGAATCTCAGATTTTGATGATGAATTCAATTGTCATTTGTTTATCTAATCTATATGTTGAGATAAGTGTGCAGGATTAACTACGATGACAGTAAGACATACAGCAGGTGTTGAGCCGGAGTCAAGACCAAGATCACATGGGGGTTCGAGAGTTCGTCGGAAGTCCGGACGATCGTCGAAGGTTCTGTGGGAACAATCCGAGAAATCCAGGAGCTTGCCAAAGAAGCTCGTCGGAACTCGCCAAGAGGATCGTTGCAAGTCCAGGAGTTTGTTGGGAGTTTGCCGGAGCATCGCCGAGGGTTCGTCGGATGTTCACCGGAAGCTCGCCGGAAGAAGCGATTGATGCATTGGAACACGATTTACAGTATTAATGTCTTTATTATCATAGTTAGCATAAAGATTAAGTTAGGATTGGGAGATGATCCCATTAACTTAATCTAGGGCCAATTGGGCCCTTAACAGACTCAAATTGGGCCGAATGGATCAGCCCATTTGAACCTAGAATTCCTAGCCGGCGGTGGCACCGCTCAGGAGACTCGATCTCCCAAGAGTTCTGGGCGGTTGAACCACCCATGTCAGGCGGTGGTACCGCCGGTAGTTATTACTGCCAGCGGTGGTACCGCCCCTGCCAAGTGGTGGTACCGCCTGAGCTCGGTCTCCGAGCGAAGTCAAGCGGTAGTACTGCCCAGACTAAGCGGTAGTATCGCTCAGTAATAGTTGACAGGCGGTACTACCACCCAGTTATGGTGGTGGTACCGCTAGGACCCCGAAAATCTGGGAGATGACACTTTTGAGCTCCAAATTCAAACTGACTGGGGCCTATATAAACCCTACGCTTTCCTGCATGAAAGGGTATTGAAAGCTTGCTTTTATTCAAAGTATTTCAGAGCTTAAAGGTGTTGTAAAAGGCTAGAAGTTCTTCTCCCTCTTTCTTT
>LVTN01000310.1:0-23300 GCA_001649415.1 Musa itinerans
AACCATACATATGCCCTTGTGATTACTCTCAAGGGACATTTAACTTCAAGTTGATAGATAGACAGATAGATATGATAAGAATTTTAAAAAAAGGTTAAATCTAAATCAGTACTTTTTACCTCAAATTGAGTTTTTTAAATAAATGTTAACCGGAAGAGGATCTTAATATCTGAAGAGGCATATATCCTGCAATAGAATTCATAATAATAAATACAACATGCAAAAAATCCATTTAATAATTATTGTTTTTAATCTTGTATTTTAATAATAATGTGACTTGTACATGCAACCATTAAAGATTGACGAACTCTTCTGGGAAATCTATAAGACTTGTCGCACATGAATGGATGCATTGAAACACAAAGAAAACGGGTATACTCATCAAAAATGGATGTCCTAATCAGTCTCCAACCAAAGACAACAATCAATAAAATCTGTAGCTCTATTTCCTTGCAACAGCATTCAACTAAGACAAAAGGCAGCTTTGATTTACCTATAGCTCATCTGAAATCAGCTAAAAATTTACACAACAGAAGAAAATAAATCAAAATTCTAAGCAGAAATCATAATTTTTTAAATGAAATTTTCTAATGGAAGAAACTGCATGGAGTCAAAATTTTACGAAATCTTGTCACTTTAAGAAGCCATGAAATTTTAGGAAGCTATGAAATTTTGTCACTTCCATGCTTTCCTCCCTTGGAACTGCTTGCCTGACCGCCTTTGCCGCTGTTTTTTCTCCTGCCTAGAGCGAGCTACTTTTGCTCTTTTGGCAGCAAGAGGCATCTTCTTTTTATGTTCCTTTTGGCGATTGCTTAGACCACCCGTCTGTCAACAAATCGCAGATAAGCAATCAGTCTATTAATTCCAAAACAAGGTGCCTGGTTAATGTAGACACTGAGAAGAGAATGACTAATGAAGGAAAAGCAAAAGAAGGCAGAGAGGAAGCTTTGATTTGCAGCGGGGAGATGGGGGGTGGCAGACGATCCTTTCCATTGTGTTCAAATTTTGCAGACTGCCAACCAACATAGGAAAAGCAAAAGGAGGCAGAGAAGAACAGGATCTACATTCCACTTGGGGGATAATTAAAGAAGATTATCACCTTAGTTGAAATGCAGATCAGAAGTGTACCAGTTGCTCTGAAGACTAAACCGCAGGATGTGAAAATAACAGCTTTTGAAAAAGCAAACCAAAAGTACAGAAGGAAACCAATTGCGAGCTTTAAAGGAACATAGGCAAGATGTGTATCATAAAATATAGGAATGTCACTATATTTTAATCTGCACTAAAAACAAAAAATTGTCATGTAACAAGTCGTAAATCCAATACAGGCTAACCTTTTTTTGTTTCACAGCAGTTCTGGCCTGATACTTTCCTCTATCCTCCCTCCCAGCTCTTACTAGGGCCAGTCGTTCCTCCTTGCTAAGCTGTCTTTTAATGTGGACCTAAAGAACAATAGTTCGTTGATGATAAAGAGAATTAATTCAACTTAGAACAACTCACAAGCTTATGACATAAAATCATAATTTAAAGTAAAGAAAATGTAATCCAAAGTAAGAATAGCTACCAGTACATTAAAAAAAACAAGCAAGCAGTACATCAACATCTAGCTATTCATCATGTACTTTTAATAATAATCATACAAGCTCTTGTGCAGATATGCTTCCATCCAGAGATCAAAAGCGTGGACCAGTGATCTCAAAAGAATCAATGCCTTGAACAACATATACAACACCAGAAATTTGCATTACAGAACGATAATATATGTGAGAGCTAAATCGGATCAATTGGTAGTTGGTACATTATTAAATGAGTTCATCAATTTTACATATAGTTGGAACATTACAAAAGGAGTTTATCAACCTTACATAGTCACAGAATTACCAAATAGGGAAAAGAAAAAGAAAAACATTCATACCAAGAGAAAGGATGAGAGCTCACCTCTAGCATAGCAGGATCCACTGGCTTTATACTTAATTGCTCAGAAGAGGGAATTTTGAAAGATGAGACTTTCGAGTCTATACCCTTTCTCAAAAGACCTTGCTGAGCCATAACCAGATTTGCTTCTTTCTTTGCCTATAAGATTCAAAAAAGAAAAAAGGCAAAGCTTATAAGATGCCTACATAGTGAGTGAATTTTGGTGATTAAAAATGTAATCAAGAATATAAGATCCATTATTTCATCCAACATTAAAAAATACTTGTGTTATTTATTAACAAGAAGGGAGACAAAGTTAATCTTTTAAAGTAAAGGTGGGGTTCTGCACATGACTGCATTCCCTGAAATCAACTAATAACCCTCCCAAATAACCACTTGCCCTTTGCGAAAGAAAAAAAAAAAAACTAATAACCCTCTCCCAAATAGGGTTTTCAGATTATCAACAAGCACCACAATCAATGGGTACAACTTGACAAGCAAAAGTTAGATTCATTTTGAATAACAACTCCATGAATAGTGATTAATAATTCCAGAAGATTTATTTCTGTTATTTGTCTCAGTTCTTTAACATGGTTTACTTCAGGTTCCCCTTGGTCAGCTTCAGTACTACAATTTACAATCTAACCACTAGAACAATTTATTTTAATTGTCTGTAGGAAACAGATACAGCGCTTCCATATGATCAAAAGAATAAAACCTAAACCGCTTAAGCATGCAAGACCTTGTAAATAGCTTCTCGGCTAAGAGAAATAGGCTGTTGACTAGTTGTATCGTCTTCACTGCTTGAGGCTTCACTGTCATCCTCCTCTTCAATTTGTTCATAACCAAGAAGAAATGAGAGAGCAGATATCATAATCCTGAACATATAAAAGCTCTCTATAAGTTAAAGATATATAACTATAAAAAGGAGAAAAGAATAAGCTAAAATTGGCAACAAAGCGCATGAGGATTTTCCCAATGTAGAATCTGAGCTTAACTAAATGCACAAAGAAATATTTTTGCTGTGAAACAATAATGCTGAGGTTTAACAAAGCCAAGATTCGTCGAGGCTGTAAAGGCACAAAGTGGATATGACTTAATTACGAAACTAAAGATTATGTAGAATCTGATCAGACTCTGCTTGTTGAAACTGATCAAGATTCTGTCAAAGTTCAGACAACCAGTGCTAGGACCTATAAGAAGTTTTACAACCTAAAATCATGCCTATCTCAAGATTAACATGAGCCTTATTTGAAGCTTGATTAAATATACTTCAATTGATCTCAACTTGTAAACTTTAAATATATCAATTCTTATTTTCAATTTATGCCATATATTTAAATCTTTTACCAGTTCATAGGTTATAGATGAGTAATGACTCATGGATGCCAACAGATTGTGGAATTAAAAAATATTTTCATGAACACAAAACATCTCTTTGACACCCCATATCAAACTACATCAATCATTCATGAAAATTTATTTATTTAAAAAACATATGAAATGTTTTACACATATTTACATATATATTTGAACAATTAGAGTCCAGTTTGACAGAACCCAACTAATTGCAAGCCCCGTTTGGCTTGACTTTGATCCAGGCCTGCACTTAGCTGTTTTGTTTCTGATGCTGGCTTAATTGAGCTTAATTCAGCTTGACATCAGAATGAGTTTGAGCTGTTTATCAACAGCTACGTTAAATTAGCAGCCCTATATGGCACCACAGGTGCAGACTTGATCAAACTACATACCTTGAAGATGAATGGAAACAGGCAGTGCAAATGGCATTAGCTGTACGATCATCAAACCACACCCTCCGTCTATGCAGATCACAAAGAATAACAAGAGACCTTTTGGCCCTCTGTTCCTCCTCCCCCTACAAAGGAAAAATTAATGATGTTGGTACAAGGTCATGATTATAGATCTCAACAGGAATAGAATAGAGAGAAGATTAAAGAATCAGAAGTCTAAAGTAGGCAGTTAAAGGCATCCAATAAACCAAGAACATCACAAGCTAAAATATTTAAAAAATAAAATACATACCTGCAGCATCAAAAAAAGAATATTCTGCAGTTTGCGATTCTTGGCTTCGTTCTTGATTTTCCGGTTCATGCATTGAATGTTACGTACGACATGTGAAAAGGCCAGTTTTCTTAAGGTCCGGTCACCAAGAATCTGAAGTTCCATAAACAATTCGAGAGTTTCTTCGATATCAATGATCTGGAAAAAAAATAGTAACCAATGTGATGTTAAAGTCCGTCGAAGATTAAAACGAATTTTCAGATAAAACAGAATCATATTGAAGATCAGCAATAATGATCGAAAGTTAACTGGTATCATGATGTCAAATAATAAAGCAAACCTTTATGGCTTTCCTTAGGAAAGTGACTTAGGCAATTACCAGGATATTTTAGAGAAACCAAAAAGGCAAGATTTGATAAGGCAAAACTTGGGTAACAATGAAAGGACACTGTGCCTTCGAAGATGCCAATTTTTCACTTCATATGTTCTAAACTCTGATAATGCATCATTAAGGGAACATTTATTATCATCTAATGAAAGACTGAAATGTGTTAGCTTCAACACAAACCTGCTTAACCCAATGGAATCATTTGGCTTGGTTGGGTTGGCTGTTTGGAAATAGCAATAGAGAGACATTCCAGAAATCAGAATCTGATCATACATCGGCTTTGATCGGGTTAGGAATGATCTAAAAATAGTTTAATTTAGAAGGTCATCAAAATAGTAGGTGATGGTCATCAGAACAAGAAAAGAGGGTATAATACTACACTAATACAGGAAAACAGAAAGCAGGCTAACAGTCTAGATATGCCAAAATATGGAACGCCCGAAGTTACATATATGGCAGCACTAGAAAAAAAGGAGCTGGCAAATGTAGTAGGCCATGACGGAAAAGAAGAAGAATGGCAGGGGACCAACAGGCAGAGCAACTCGTCTCGGACAACAAACAAGAGAAGCAGGAACAGTGAATTCCTGTGTCACTGCCATATGATATGGCACCACACTAATAGCTAGACAATAAAATTAATCCTCAGATCAGTAACACTGCAAACGGCATATGACATGTATTTCAGCACAAGGTGACATATAAGACCTTTAGTTGAATTTTTTTTAAAAAAAGGTCTCACAGGAACGGTGATACACTAGGTAGGAGCTTTAAGAAAGTGAAGCAGGTTAGCATTACATAGTATGGATAAACTGGTAACCGCACCCAGCATGCCAACAACATCATATTGGATAATGGCATGTCCATTTACTGAAAAATTATGAGACACGTAATGATACAGGAAGGTAAGATTTCCATCAGGTGAAGCAGGTTAGAATTTAGAGTATGGTTGAGCCTGTAAATAAAACCAGGTATATGAATGATATATGATGAATTATGCTAATAGCCTTTTACCGAGAAAACATGAAATCCATTGGTGATATAGGGAGGGACGAGTGAGGAGTTCTCAGAAAGTGATGCAGGTCAGCATTAAATAGTTTGAATGATATATGATGAATTATGCCTATAGCCTTTTATCGAGAAAACGTGAAATCCATTGGTGATATAGGGAGGGACGAGTGAGGAGTTCTCAGAAAGTGATGCAGGTCAGCATTAAATAGTATGTTTAAACATGGCAACCAGGCCAGGTATGCCCAATAACATGCTGAATATTGCTACTACCTACATTAGCTAATTAGGAGACTGTGATGGAAATAAGTCTTTTTTCTACAGCTTTACCTCAAGCGAGAATTTGTAAATTAGAACATGATTCTGTTATTTCAATCTGTAAATGAACTATAATTAGATTGCTAAAATAGAGAGAGCACCCATGTACAATCTTAATAAGCAAGGTCCATAAAAAACTGGTGAAAGATGTAATATTATAAGAATAAAAAATCAAAACAACTTGTTGAATTCTGAGGTAATAAAAGACAAAAAGGTTTCAAAAAATCTCCGGCCACATATTTGATCACAGACAAATCCACAGTGCATGATTTCAATTAATCATGCCCCAACCGATGGAACTAAAAGATTTCACAACAAAACAATAAAGATTCGAGCAACAAAAGACAAAACGTTTGGAGTAATTTACAGCCACAATTTGAATCATAGGAAGCAGCCCATCCACAACACTACCCGTCCACATCCACAGTGATAATTTCAATAATTCAAACCCAACTGACAGAACAGAATTATTTCCAATTAAAACAAGAAAAATTCAAGATGTCGTCAATTCTTCAAACAATCATTCACACAATCTATAAGTCTCATATTCCAAAAAGAAAAAGAATTCAACACTCCAACCTTTCTATTGACGAGGAGGATCAGGGCTTGCGCAAGATGGCACCACAACGATGACGGAAGGGCCCGGGAATCGACACGGAGGAGGTCGGCCACCTGTCGGGGGAAGTTTGCAAGCTTACCGCGTAGAAAAGGGTGACATGGGCGAGGAACATGACCAAGTCCCCGAGATCCTTGGCCAGGGAGAGGTCGGAGGAGGGCCTGAGGGCGGACTGGCAGCGGAAGAGGTGGAGGGAGGACTCGAAGTGGCGGTAGAGGAGTTGGAGCTCCGCCTCGTACCCCTCGGGGTCGCACTTCATCTTGGACTGCAGCGCCGGGAGGCTCAGCTTTTCCGCTGTCCGGCCGGCGGCCGAGAGGGACTCCGGCGAGAGGAGGATAGCGGAGGCTATCATGGGGTAGTTCAGGTTGTGCTCCTCGATCTTCTGCTTAGGGCACGCGTAGGGCGGGTCGGTGAAGTGGGCGAGCTGAGTCGAGTTGAAGCCCATCGACTTTAGGTTCAAGTACTCGGTGGGCTTTAGGTCGTACACCAACCGCTCCTGTTCGCCGTCGTCCTCATCGTCCTCCTCGTTCTCGTCATCGTCTTCATCCTCCCGCCCACGGAGCGACCCCTTGGAACCGTCGCTGTCAGGGACACCCTCGTGGAACCCTACCGCCTCCACGTCCGCGCCTTCATCGGCGGAGACCTGCCTCGAGTCCGGCGGAGTCTCGTAGTCGTCGTCGCGGTCGAAGACATGGATAGCGGTGATGTCGGCAAAGCTCACCCGGCGGGACTTCTTCCTCGCGATCGTTTCCTCGTCAAGTTCGCCGGCGCTCGGGAGCTCCCTCCCCTCGCCGGGATCCATGGAGACCCAGGCGCAAGGATCCAAAGATTAGGGACGGATATACGGTTCGGAGTCCGGTCGAAAGCGGTGGGGCCGTGATTTCTTTGGGAGGAAAAACTAGGGTTGGAAAAACTAGGGTTCTCAATGTTCCACCAAACTAATTCAAACGATGTGGGTGTCTGTGATACAAGAGGGCGCGCAGGACTTCCATTTTATATGGAAAGTTTCACTTTACCCCCTAACCTTTATCTAAAATGACACTCACTGCTCCATACATGAGAGAAGTCCGATTAGATTTATAAAGAAAATTGCATGTATATACATAATACGCAGCGGACAACATCTGTGCATGCATGGCTACCAACGATCCAGAACTATGATGTTGCTTCTCACGTTGTGGGTGCCATCCGATCATGTGATGTACCCAAGAACGTTGATTGGTTTCTGATTGGGTTTGTTAGGCTTTACCTCCACGGTGTACGTCTTCTCATTTAATATATTATTATTATTATTATTATTATATTATGATAGTAATTAATTTGGATATTGATATGTTTAAAGAATCTTACATATATTTATCTTATAAATTAATAATTTTTATATTTATCCTTTAGTTTCAGTAATCAACAAAAATTATAAAATATATTTGAGATTTTTAAAATCTGAATTTTGTTGAACTAGTTAGTAAGTACGATTGGTAATCTTTTTAAACAATCCAACACTACATGCATCATAGATTAATAGAGATCTTGACCAAATGTTACCATCATTATATTAAAAAGTTAAGATAATCTTTTAGCTTGCAAAGACAAATTTAGTAATGTGAATTCCCGTTTAATTATCATCCCCCTTCCAAAATAAATTTCTCATCTGCCAATTTAAACCATCCATGAAGGATTCATACACTGAAGAGACTGATAAAGCAGGGAGAGGGTAGCCTTCAATGCCGAGTTAATCAACATCACGTTACGGGCTTGACATGGTATAGCACCGTATCATGCCCCCTATTTATAACTATTGGAATGCAAACTTGCCCACATAGTAAGGGCAATTGTAGCACCAAGTACTTAGACTGAAAACTTCCTTCTTTAATCTTGAAATAATTATAAGTTGTGATCCTCAAGTCCATACCAATAGCAGAAAATAAATTTTAGATTTGTGAAAGTTAATCTTCTGATTAAGAAGTGCCCATATATAAGATAAAGATTTTTTTAGTAGAATAATAGGATCTTTTATTGGCATGAAAATAAAGCAAGATATTATGTATATGGCAAATCCTAGAAGAGTTATTAAAGTTAAAATGAGTTTTTTTTTTTTTTTTTGTCAAGAAAGATATAAATTGAGTGGTGAGTATGTAATAGATAAGGAAGGATGAGGTCTCCTTATCTAATGCCTAGGAAAGAGGGTAGCATTTAAGAAGAGTCTATCTTATCGTATGTCATCTCCAAATCAATCTTAATCACAATATAGTAATTATTTTCAAATAATGATTCTTACCATAAGCCATCCCCAAATCATTCTTCGTAATAACCTAAGCCATTATCTATGGATCAAATCTGTTCCAAATTGACAACACTTGTGATCATCAAAGTCTCCGCATAAACCTCAACTTTTGGTCTTTGCCGATTCTTAAGGTCACATCAACCCTCAACAAGATGTCACGAGTCACCAAACGTTCGATGATTTCGAGGATCCAACCAACCATTTACTATAGTTGTCATTTATAAAAAAAATATCATTTGATAATACATAATTTACGATTAACTTTTTTAATTTAAAAATAAATTAATTACATATACTAGTATGCGATAATAATCATATCAATATCATTATTTTTATTTAAAAATAAAAAAAATTATAATTATTTCTAAATAACAACTTTAGATGATTTTTTCGATCTCTCAATGATCCTCAATCAACAAGTACATTAATCGGAAGTCCAATTAATCTGAACCAAACTCAATTCAAACCAATATCAAAACGTTAAAGAATTAGTTTAAAATTATTTGATTTAATTTAAATTTGATTGATTTTAATTAAGTTAAACAAACTTAAATCTATCAAGTTGATTTAAATTCATCTCGAATCGGTTTGGACCGATTATATCTATTTGATTCAGTCAACTAATTAATTCAAACCAATGAGAGAAAATTGAACTATGTCATATAGTACTAACCAAAACCGAATTGATCCACTTGAGCTTTGGATGGGTTGTGTGCCTCATAAATGTCTATCCCAGGTACTAGATTAGGTTGAGGTACGACGGGTTGGATAGAAGGGTAACGATGTGTCTAGCACTAATCTTATAATTGGGCGAGCCTAACTACGTAAGCTGGGTTGAGCTTTACTATTAAACTAGGCTATACTTGGCTCATGGGTTGGGTTATGTCTAGTAACATGAGTTGGACCATGCTTAACCACTTGAGTTGGGTCATGCTTGGCCATATGAGCTAGATCACGCTTGGCCACATGAGTTACATTATAATTAGTTATATGGGTTAGGTGCCACATATGTTTGATCGTACCTGACCATGAAGAGTGGTCACAGAGGTCATGCTTAGCTCACGGGTTAGGTCATGCCTAATCACATGTATTAGGCTATGTCTGACCATATGGGATGGGTCGTACTTGGCCACATGAGTTATAGTACGCCTAGCTATATGGGTCGAGTTATACTTGATCACATAGGTTGAGTCGTACTTGATTGCATATATTAGATACTACCTAATTACATGGATTAGACCATACCTAACCACATGGGTTGAATAATACATAGCCACATGGATTGAGTTTTACTAATCACATATACTAGATCATATCTGACTACATGAGCTAGGTCATACCTGATAATATGGATTGGACCATACCTAACCATATTGTCACAAACAAAGTTATAAACAGGGTATTCAATATAATACTCATGTATGTCCGTGTCTTTCGATTTTGTTCATGCTTTGCATAGCATACAGAGGGTTTGCAATAGATTTGATAGTCCTATTTTGATTGGTTTTTGTGGTTGTTTCAAGCTTGTAAATGTAAGTGTATGCAATCATCGTGTAGAGGCAAAATTATCTGAGCATACAGAGGATTTGCAATAGGTTTGATAGTCCTATTTTGATTAGTTTTTGTGGTTGTTTCAAGCTTGTAAACGTAAGTATATGCAATCATCGTGTAGAGGCAAAATTATCTAAAAATAAACCATCCAAACAGTTATTTTGGGGAATTTTTAGCCTCGCAAAGTGATGCAGAGTGTTAGCCAACATAACTCTTAAGAGTTATCTTGGTGGCACATAGCTGGATGAGATATTATGATAGTGTATAGGGCTAGTTCATTGCCTTGTTTTGCCATAGTGTCATGTAGGCATATGTGGGGGGCTTTTGGCCATGACGAACCACCTTGGACCCACTTATATATGACTATTCAAAGCTTACAAAATCTATGATTATAATTTGCCTTACCTATTAACTGTTTACTGAAATGATTATTTGTGGGATCCTGAGTTAAACATTTCTTCTAACATGTCTTCTCTTTCATAGATCCTTAAGGAACACTAAGAGGTTTCGGGGAAGCTAACTCTTTGTAGATGAACACGTAAGAGTGTCGCACAACTTAGGCAAATTTAACTAAATCAATGACCATGGTATCAAAGCCAAACAAGTACACTTAGAAACACTTGTATGTAAATATGGGGAACCTAGCGGGGTTGCATTGAAGACAACCAGCATGCGTGACCATTTGGAGGAAACGAGCGTTAAGATGTAGGGAATGAGTCACTTAGAGGTGTGTATATCCAAGATTAGCATATAGATGAATGATTAACCTTTCGTTTGAGAGGTATCATAAGAATAAGTAAGCTGGAAAGAACGTGTAGTATACAAAAGATAGAATGGTTGAGTTTGAGCTACAACTTGACATTGGTAGTCAAACTTGATGGTATTTAAGGCAAGCGAGGCGCTTGGCAAAGAATGAGACCATGTAAGGTGGGAAGGGTTACTCATCGACCGAAAGAGATGGGCAATGCTCACAAAAGTGAGGAGAATTGCTAACTCAAAGAATTCGGTAAATAACAAGATTGCAAGAAGGGCTATGGATTTAAGGATTGTATACCATGGTACCATAGAGGTAAGTCTTTCATATGTGTATCAAATTTTGTATCCAATGAAAGTATTGGTCATTAGCAAATAGGGGCTATGTATCACGAGGGGGAATTCAGGCAAAACTTCTTATATTCCAAAAGTTTGATGCTAATAAGAAGATGAATTATAGTAGTTAACTCAATACAAAAAGTGTAAACACTTCGGGTGCCTCAAAAGTGTGACCAAAGAGCAAGCGAAAGCTAATAACTAACTTAATGCATATAGTATAACCCTTAAGAAAGTGGGCGAAATCAAGTAATCTTTACCTTCTTATCTCTTAAGAGAATAGGTGAAACTAAGTACCCCAATTCTCTTATTTATCCTGTAGAGGGGCTCTGCATATGTTCAAAGATCATTGAAGACAACAGTTATCACATTCTTACCATTGGTGATCGATTTTAAAGTAGATTATTCGCTTCATTTCTCAACATAATATTAATAAAAAATAAAAGTGATTTAAATCTAATTAGAGGTGATAATTAAGTAAAAGAGAAATTAATGGATAAATTTTGCTAAGAAAAGATTTCAAAAACTTTAAAGTGTATAAGGCGATGCTCGTTAAAGCTCCAACAGGTATTCGCCCAATTCAAATGGTCCGAGATGTTTGAGAGACTGACACACAACAAGGAAGGTTTTTTTTTTTCTTTGAGAGATTCACAAGAGCTAATAAAGATCAGCATAACTCGATCAACCCTACACTAGAGTTAAGAGTCATTGGCGAGTTGGAGTAACGTACTGGATCACAATTCGAGCACTCAACAACAACAATGACGGAGAGCAATTGGGAGCAAAGAGGCGTGTTGCAACTAAAGTAAAAGATTGAAGATTCAATAAAGGCGAAGAGATGCATTATCCACAAAGGCTTCGATGAGGATGTTGAAGGAATAATTGGGAGAGAATGTCATAGACAAAGTTATAAATATGATGTTCAATGTAATGCTCATGTATGTCTGTCTTTCAATTTTGTTCATGCTTTATATAGCATACAGAGGGCTTGTAGTAGATTTTATAATCATATTTTGGTTGACTTTTATGATCGTTTCAAGCTTGTAAATACAGGTTGTGTGCAATCATTGTGTAAAGGCAAAACTGTTTAAAAATAAGTCATCCAATCAACCAATTTGGAGGTTTTTTTAGCTCCATATAGTAGTGTAGAGTGTTGCTCAACATAACATTACTATCATGTGGTATATGATTAAATGGGCCTTTAAGATAGTGTCTAGGGTTGGTTCGTTGCCTTATTCAATAGTAGTATCACGTGGGCACTTATAGAGACTTTTAACTATGAAGGATCACATTGGACCTTTTATCGCATGATCGTTTGGAACTTATAAAGTTTATGATTGTAATTTGTATTGTCTATCAAGTGTTTGTTAAAATAGCTATTTATGAAATCTTAGTTAAATGCTTCCTCTAATCGATTTTCTCTTTTTCATGTTCTTAATGGACAGTAAGAGGTTTTTGGAGATGTTGATCTATTGCAGACTGACACGTAAGGGTACGGTATGACTTAGATAAAATCAACTAAGTCCGTGATAATATGAGCTGGGTCATATTTAACCACATAGGCTATTGTATACCTGGCCATATTGGGTTAAGATGTACTTTACCACATGGGTTAAGTTAATATATCTAATCAACTTAACCTAAGTTAAACCCTAATTTGACCCTTCTTATTAAATTATATTTTAATATTTTTAAAAATATTTTAAATAGGATAAAATAATAATTAACCTCAAATCTATTTTTTTATAAATTAACTAATTTAGATTCATGATTTCAAATTTAAAACTAAATAAATCATAAAAATTCATACATAATTTCTTAAAGAATAAATATGTCTAATTAAATAAATTAATCATCATAACATCTAAATTTAATATCAATATTTAGTAATCATAAATTTTTAAAATTAAAATATTATTATACATAATATATATTTTAATAATTTGAATATCAAAGATTTTAAAATATGAATAAAAATTGATAACAAAAAAAAATAGAAGATCATACTTCTCCTTCGGTTCCTCTCCTTGAAGAATTCTTTACTTAATCCTCCTACTATTAGGCTCGAAAAGGAACCCTTTTATACAAGAAAATGTGAGCAATAATTTAGAGTTTATTTTAAATTTATTTTTACATATAAAGATAGAATTGTAATATATATATATATATATATATATATCTTATGGTTCACACATAAAAATAAAATTTAAACTATTTATTTTCTAAAAATCACATCACTCATTAAGAAATAAATTAAATAATAAATTAATTAATTAACAAAATTTCTAATGTATCCAAAATTAATTTTAATCATTTCCTTCATCATACTATATAAACAAGAAGATTAATAATTTAAATAAAGTAATATATTATTTATGATAATTAATTTACATTAAGGAAGAAAAAAATTCACCGATGATTACAATAATTTTGCTTGTAACATTGTTCTTTCTTTCATCATTTTACATGAACAATTTTCAAAGGACATCATTGGCATTAGTCATCGTAGATATACTATCTATGTGAACTATTCCTTTGCCAGCAACTACAAACTTGTAAATCAATTTCACTTTGGCCTTTCCTCAACACTCCTTTTACTAATTCTGATTGTTGATTTCAGAATTTTCCACTTCCAAGTATTATATTCACATTTCCATTACCACTATTCAATACAAATAGAGCAAAAAGATTAAAAAAAAAATCATATTCTTTGCTCCTGTCATATATGTCATAAATTTTATATACCATATATATCTTTTTCCATCTTATTAATATTCATGCATTAAAAAAAGGTTAACCTCTTCTTATTATTGCGAATACTAATTATTTATGTTAAATCATTTATAGCAACATAATAATAACAACAACAACAATAATAATAATAAGATCATAGGTCTCAACTACATAGATTTTTAAAAGATTATATACTTAATTAAATTTAAAATGTTTAAATACTTATTTATAGTTTTTGTTAAGATCTTCTTACATCTTTCTTAACCTATTTTCATGCTATTAATTAAAATAATATATAATAATATAAACTTATAAATGATTTTATTGTCTATCTTATATTTGGATAAGGGCCAAGATAAGCTCAGCCTCAATTAATTCATCGATGAAATGGTCAGATGTAGACCACTTATCTTCATCACCTTTGACCAAATATTGTATGATGATAAGATCCACATCTAAAACTTAGAAATTGCGAGACATATGACATCCCAATTTCCCAAATTGAGCAATAATTGAATTAAATTATTCGACTTGGAGATCGGACTCAAGTGGCTCAAACTAATAATTAATGAACACTTTTTTCATAATTTATTATCATTATTTTGAGTTTAAATATTTCACATCTGATATCTTTATCCTTCATTTTTTTAATTTTTTATACAAATAATAATTGACGAAATAAAGATAATCTAATCTGCAATTCCTTCTTTACTCTTTGACAAAGTATTTTTGTTTAGCTTTCATTTTTGTAATTGATACTTTCTATGTTGCTTTGAGGTGTTAAAAACGCATGCATTAAGCATGGAATTAGTAATTCAAGCTTAAGCATGAAAAAACGCATGGGATTAATTCAACTTCGGGTCCAAAATAAGAAATCAACTTTGGCACGTTTACCACCGACCATGTGTTGACCTCATCCCCTGCGTTGACTGTGGACTCATCTAAAGTTTGGGATCGGAATTATTTAGTGATTGATGATCAAACATTGCCAAATGGAATTATATTATTCGAACATGGAATTTAGTAATTCAAGCTTCTCTTGCGTTGATGCATACGCTAAACCTCATTTATTGCCAACATTATTTTTTCATCATCCAACTATAAAAATGTCAATTATTTTTGTGGCATTAAATGATCATCACGAATGTCGGTTAGGTCGGTGATGATACTGCTGATATATACATATATATATATAGCTTTAAAAGTCGTGGTCTTCTGCCGACCTTCTGATCTGACCTCCCCCTGCGCACGGATAGCAAAGACGGATTTTTTATTTACTTTATGACTTCCAATAATCTTGTAGTGTATTTTTCTATGCAATGATAATTAGTACTTCATATAATTCACAATTTCGAACGATAAGTCGAGAAGACAGAATTGAAGTCGAGAAATTTATGATAAGCTATCAAAGCCTTTATTTTAATAAGTCATAAGTTTGATTATGCTAAGCTTATTATCTAAAAATATTCAGACAAAAGGATCTCTGTTATTCTAATTGTTTTCTTACTATATAATCTTTGGAACGACATTGATTTCTCTTTCATTTTATTTTATTTATTAAGTCACGCTGTTCCACCGTAGTTTCCGGCCGCGTGGCATCTGGCGATATCAATTCCAGGTGTCCTCCATTGCTTTCCGATTTTTCTCGTTAGATTCACGTACGTGGTTTCCAGTTACCCCTATCCTTCTCCCACTTATGATTGGTGAGATTGGTGTGTGGATCCCACGTTCCCGAACGTATCGGTCGCTCACGGGGAGATACCCTTAACCGGATTACTTCCCTCCAGCTGTCCGTCCCGGCTGCGGCCCCCACCCGAGCAAGATCCACCGCATCTAACTAACAGCGTTAATCGCCTCGATTTTGATGTACCCAAGCCGTACCGTCCAGAAAAGTGGGCGCCACGCGTCAGTTTCTTTTCTTTCTATCACGAAGAGCATGGGGTATAGAGAAAGACGTCGTCTTGCTTTTCTATTTTGTGACGGCCAATCACAGAGTTTGAGCGGAAGACGGAACAAGCAAAACAGCTTTCCTTGTCCGCTGTTGTTACCTTAGACGGCTTGCCGTTTCCCGTCACCTGCCGTCACGTTTCCTTCGTCTCGGAGGACGCCCTCGCCCTCCCCTTTATATGGCACTCGATATTTCCGCGACGCTTCTCATCCCTCAAACCCCGTTGTAACGACAATAACAAATAGATTGGCGCCATTAAAGAGGGGAAGAGAACGAACTCCGGATCAGATGCTTTGAGGAGGAAGACGAAGGCGAACAAGGGTTGGCACATCCGATCTTCTATGGCGGAGACGGCCCCGACGACGACGACGGCGAGCGAGCACGAGAAGAGGGGGAAGAAGGACGGTGGCCTCCTCCTGGGGCGCTTCGAGGTGGGCAAGCTCCTCGGCGCCGGAACCTTCGCGAAGGTCTACGTCGCTCGCGACGTGAACACCAATGAGCTCGTCGCCATCAAGGCCCTCGACAAGGAGATGATCCTCAAGGGTGGCCTCGTCGCTCACATCAAGCGCGAGATCGCCATCCTCCGCCGCGTCCGCCACCCCTATATCGTCCAGCTCTTCGAGGTCATGGCCACCAGGAGCAAGATCTATTTCGTGATGGAGTACGTCCGCGGCGGCGAGCTCTTCTCCCGCGTCTCCAAGGGCCGCCTACTCGAGGACACCGCCCGCCGATACTTCCAGCAGCTGATCTCCGCCGTCGCTTTCTGCCACGCCCGTGGCGTCTTCCACCGAGACCTCAAGCCGGAGAACCTCCTCGTCGATGAGTACGGTGATCTCAAGGTCTCCGACTTCGGACTGTCTGCGGTGGCCGAACAGATCCGCGGCGATGGGCTCTTCCACACCTTCTGTGGCACGCCGGCTTACGTCGCGCCCGAGGTGCTCTCACGCAGGGGTTACGACGGCGCCAAGGTCGACGTCTGGTCCTGTGGCGTCATCCTCTTCGTGCTCATGGCGGGTTATCTCCCCTTCCACGACCGCAGCATCGTGGCCATGTACCGGAAGATCTACAAAGGCACCTTCCGGTGCCCCCGGTGGTTCTCGCAGGACCTCGTCCACCTCCTCCGCCGCCTCCTCGATGTCAATCCCCAAACCAGAATCACCATCCCGGAGATCATGGAGAATCCCTGGTTCAAGAAAGGGTTCCGGCATGTCCGATTCTATATCGAAGACAACCAATTACATAGCTTCGATGATCCAGCAGATGACGAAGTGCAGAGTAATGAACCTAAGCCGGATGAGACATACGAATCAGGATCAGAATCGGACTGCTCGGTCGCTTCCTGCCCGGCAACATTCTCCGATGAGCAGCGCCAGCCACTGCCGAGGCCACCGAGCCTTAACGCATTCGATATCATATCTTTCTCCAGGGGCTTTGACCTCTCCGGATTGTTTGAAGAAACAGGGGAGATGACCAGGTTCATGTCCAAGGAGCCCGTTTCGGACATCGTATCGAAATTGGAGGAGATTGCAAAGGTCGTGAGCTTCAAGATCAGAAGGAAGGATTGCCGGATCAGCTTGGAAGGAACGAGAGAGGGTGAGAAGGGCCCATTGACCATCGGTGTGGACATATACGAGCTCACACCTTCAATGGTTGTGGTCGAGGTAAAAAAAAAGGCTGGGGATGGAGAAGAGTACGAAGAGTTCTGCAACAAGGAGCTCAAGCCCGGGTTAAAACACCTTGTTTACGAGTCGCCTCCCGTTCTCAAAACTAACACCAGCATGTAATAATAAAAAAGGTAAAAGGAAAAGTAAGTGCTTCTCTGCCTTTTGATACTCCTCTTTTCAGCCATATGTGGTTCATATTGTTATGCAGTTTCCGTTTCATAGCTTTGCTTCTTGCCCAACAGTGTTAGTTCAAAAAACTGAGGAAACTAAAGTTGCTTATCATGTGTTAGTTTAAAAAATCTCAAGCAAAAGCTTTTGGAAAGTCTTACAAGTTGATTGAATCTAACAAGATTGAAATGCATCTAGGATCATATGCTCGCTCCATGATTTTACCAGAAAAGAAATGCAGTGTTTATCAGGAAGTTCCCTTTTTATCGTTTTTTTTGGAATAAATTTTCTAGTGATAATGGTCTATTCCACTTGGAGAATATTACTGCTTGCTTTTCTAGAGCAAGTTAATCTTGCAAATAGAGCCTTCACATTTTTTGTGCCTTCTTTAACATTGGTTGATAATCAATAAATCTGTAAAATAATTCACTTTTCTTTGGATTTATTAATACAAAGTTTCAAGCCCTGGGCATTTCCCAGAAGTTCCCTGGAAGATACATTTGTACTTTTCAGCAGTGTTGCTGATTGTAGTGTCAACTGTTCATCTATCTCTATATTAAACTTGAGATAGTTTGATGACACAATTCAGCATTTGAAAATTGTTCAATAAAAATCTTAGTGTGATCTTTTTCTCCTATGATCCTCTAGGCAGTGGTACGGAAGTAAGTATACATTTTGTTAAACATATATTATGCACTATACATGTATCAAATTTAATATATTATATTTTCATGTTATATACTATCCGACTTAATCTCACATCGAAAGTGGACAGACTTATAGTGACTTATAAAAATTTGATAACTTGAACTTGAGCACTTTGAGTAAGTAGTATATGCTCAATAAGTTAATGGGTCAGTTATCTCATTTGATTATTCATGACAAATGATATAAGAGCCGTATTAGACATGATGTCATGTATGGCTCTAATGTGGGAATGTCTTTGTCAAATCGCCTAACATTTTCTGCAAATGTAAGCATCTGCACATGCTGACAGCATGGCTGCTATTTGCAATTTAATGTTATTCATGCATAGTTACAATGGAATCGAGCCATGTTAGCTAGCTGCCATGCTGATGATGTTGTGGGCACATTTGACGAATGGTTGATCAGAGAGACCAACTGGTATACCCCCATGGTTATATATCCCATCAAATGTGAAAGTTTACATTGGAAGGCCCTAGGATTGCTTGATGTGAAGTTCTAGAAGTGGGAAATGGAATAGGACACCTGTTATTTCCCTTGACCATAGTTTCCACAGTGGAAATAATGAGACATCTACATACTCTAGGGATAATATTGATGATGATTTGTCATGGTTAAGACACAGTAGCATTTTAAAAGTGAAATTAGAGTATTGAAAATAGAAACAACTACTGTAGCATGCTTTTTGTGATAGTCCATCCTGTACTTGTCACTACCGTAAGTGATGTAGGATGTACAACTCAGAAACCTTAAAAGCAGAGGCAAAATTAATAATAGTAAAATAAAATAATTACAAAATATGGTGTATCTCAGCTAAACCTTGGCAGGGTTCTGTTACGAGATAGATAAACTGGCATACATGAACAAAAACTATACAATTGCATCTTGTTACTATTTTCAGTATCTCAATGACCATGAGATATCCAAAATAGTATATGGACACTGATATTTAGACATGGGGAACATGTCTTGTTATATATTCATGTTAAATTAAACTCACATTTTTGAAGTCAGCAACCGTTCAGAAGCTAAAGATACAAGTTAAAATTGTTCAAAGTGTTTATAAAAGAATTTGGTGCTCATTAGCTAACTCCAGTTACAAAACAGTTTTCAGATTAATGTTGCTTCTGTGTTCAGAAAAGTCAGCTACTCTTCTTATACTAGAGTTGTGAATGAACATTTGTGAACTTTATTACCTCAGCGTATTTGTTGATTTTTATCTAGCAAGGATGTTATCGTTGCCTTTTGCAAATCAGCACTTGTTTCTAGGCGATTTCTTTGATTCTGGTTATTCACTGAGTTTGATCTTTAAAGATGGTTTCCACCGGACTTGAGAGGCAATGATGAGGAGAAAAATGGGTGAAGATTTTCCCCAACATTGAGATGGGGTCTGTTGTATAGAATTATCAGATTTTGCAACAGGAGATATATGTTACCTTGAGGAGATGTAGGAGATGCATTCTGGTTGGCAGGAGTTCTATATACATATTGCTAATTGAAAGATATCTTGGATGTGTTAGTCAAATTATGACAACTCAGAACCTAACTGACAGGGGAGGCAGAAACATCATATGGCTTCTTGGTTTCATTAACCTTTTCTTGGCACGATGGTGCTTTTTAATGGCTGGAACTGTAGGCACCATGCCATGTCAAGATCATGTTCACACAAGTGTTCAGATGCTATAAGTAATGAGGTTTACTTTTAATTGTTAAGAGTACCAATGGGATTATTGACAGTTACCTTTTTTGGAGTACATTATAGACTCCAAGATACATTTCACTGTCTAGTAGCTAGAATAGTTCTTTTTTTTCCTCTGACTGAAGTAGCTCTTTGGTCAGGTGGAGGGTGGGGCAGATAAAACTTCAAAGCTTCGGCAGTAGTTCTCTCGAGTGTAAATTGCAGTGATGAGTAAGACAGACAGCTTTGAAATATCATAGCTGGGAACAATGAGACTGTACAGATGAGCACTACAAGACTACAAATAGAGATGTAAGTGTTCAACATATATCTTTAACAAAGAAAAAGCTTAAGATAGTATTAGTTCTTTAGAAATATATCATGGTACTTAAATGCCCGTACCTTAGGAGAGTGCCTCCCGGTTTGGTTTAATGATTGAACCAGATGCTCATTCTACCAAGTAACCTGGGACTTCCCACAACAGGGTTGTCGTTCTACCAAATGGGATATGCTTGGCAGCTCATTCTTGCTTCTATAGGAGTGGTTGATTAACTGTGCTTTTTCTCCATCTGTCTCCTCGGTTCAAGTTTCTTATTTTTAAATCTATACGTAAAAACTAAAAAGAACACATTCAAAGAGGTTCTTTTGTCTATTTTACTTCTGTTCTTCCTTTTTAATTTCGGGTGTCAAAATGAAAAAGGTGAGAGATTTATTTTTGTCTTTGGTGTCTTTAACAGTTACTATAATAGTTGGAATGATGATTTCCATGTTTTTTTTTTCTCTGCCTTCTTCCTTCTCAGTTATTTCTTATACACCTCTGTTGTCCTTCATGTTTATTTACCTTATGCTTATTGTATCATAACTAATTTCTTTCTCTGTACTTCGGCTTATATGTGTAGGTTTTTTGATCCCAAAACGTCGATTGCTTCATTGGCCGTTGAAATTGGAGCAGAGGAAAGTTCCTCCAGATGTTCAGTATTTGCTTGGTCGTCAATAAGGTGTCCCGAACTTTTGTGCTCCAATCTGGCTCAGACCATCGATCCTCCCTGGTTCTACCTCTCCATGATCAAGTACTTCCAGGCTTTGTGGAAGCATTCTCTTAATGATGTGATCTCTAATTTTTGTAGTGTGTACATTTGGCTTGCCTTGAACCATGCCTGTGTGCCACGAAGGAATTCGACCTTGCTGGAACCAGCAAGGTTTCTCACCATGTTACTTGCAAGTTGTTCTCACCGTGAAATGACGTTATTTGTTCGTTATTAGGTGATTAATAGATCTGCTGAGACTTGCATGTACTTGTTGGGAACTCGGAAGTCGTATCTCCCCAGTAGTTGGTTGTGATGTACATCCTTCATCAAAATAAGGTCCTTGTGTAAATATATATATTGTACAGAAAAGAGAGAGTTCCAGAATCAACCGATAGTTTTTCGTTTGTGGCAAAGACCAGTATTGTATGCCCGTATTTGTTCATTTCTCTTCAGCTGTTTTCCTTCGTAATGCAAGTAATATTTTGAACCGATAGTTTTTTTTTGTGGCAAAGACCAGTATTGTATGCCCGTTTGTGTTCATTTCTCTGCTGCTGTTTTCCTTCGTAATGCAAGTAATATTTTGTTACATATTCGATCGTCTTCGACTGTCCCACAGAAGCAAAGTTGTTCGTTTGCGTAGTGTGACCACTTTTTAATCGGTTCTTCTGGGATTTTACAGTTCGGTCGCAGCAGATGTAGATGAAGCCAAACTACAACGCGTAGTTTTTTGGTTGCTGTCACGAACCGAGGCATGCAGCAACAGGTGTTGCTGTCACGAACCATGCAGGAGACCCCACCTCTCGCCGACGGTTGCCGTTAGCGTCACCCTCGATTCCGGCCCGGGCTTTCCCTTGCCGTTTGCCTCCGTTTAGGGTAGCGGAACCGCCGTCCCTCACGACCGAACCCTGCCAAGTCATCAGCCACGGACCCAACCGATGTGGCACGCTGAGAGCTCTGACGTGGCCTATATCCCTCGTTCGTATCGACGTGCTACGACCATGGGCTCCTTGTGAGCCACACGGGACCCTAAACCCCCTCCTCCGCCTCTCCAGCTGGAAGCAGGAAAGCACGGACTCGAACACAGAGGAAGGCGAAACAAACAAAGAGATAAAAGGCTGATAGCTCGAAGTCCGAAGCCTCTCGTCTTGTCTTGTTCGACGGATTCACGCCTTGGCTAACATCATGACGTAACTTCTGGACCCACAGACACGGCCCCAGGTTCACACTCTCTATCCCGTTCTTCTGCCTCTGCCTTTACCTCCTCCCTCCCCCGCCCTCTATAAGTACTAATCAGCCTCCTTTTGTTTTCTTGTAGCACGGAGACGATGGAGTGTCGATTCTTGGCTTTCTACGAGGAGTGGCTCCAAATCCAGGGAGCCGATCTGAACGAGCTCCTCCAAGCCATATCGAGCCAGAATGGGAGCAGGGTCCGTAGCGAGATGGAGCTCCGGGAGCTAGTTGAGAAGAGCGTGCGGCACTACGAAGAGTATTACGAGCGGCGGCGGAGGCTGGTGCGGGAGGACGGGCCCGCCTTCTTCGCCCCGCCCTGGTGCAACTCCTTCGAGAAAGCCGTCCTCTGGGTCGGCGGCTGCCGCCCCTCCATGTTCATCCGCCTCATCTACTCCCTCAGCTCCGCCGGCCTCGAGGCCCACCTCGACAACCTCGCCGGCCGCGCCTTCGCCTCCGCCTCCCACGGCGAAGGACTGGTGGGGCTGTCGGCGCCACAGCTGGTCCTCGTCAACGAGCTCCACCGGTCGACGCTGCTGGAGGAGAACAGGATCACGTCCCAGGTGGCCACGCTGCAGGAGAACTTGGCCGACCGGCCGCTGCTCCCGATCGTCAAGGAGCGGCAGAGGTGGCGAAGGAGCGACACCTCCCGCGGTGAGATTGGCGACGGCGGGGACGCGGAGGTGGTGGCAGCGATGGGGTCATATGCGGCGGCGATGGCGGGTCTGGTGGAGGCGGCAGATCGGCTCAGGCTGGAGACGGCGAGGACGCTGCTGTCCGACATCCTGACGCCGAAGCAGGCGGTGGAGCTGCTGGCGACGGGGAAGCAGCTCCAGCTTTCGGTCCACGAGTGGGGCCACCAACGGGACCTGAGCCACGGCCGCGGTGGATGAGGTATTGACTCAATGTATATGACCTAAGAAAACGAATATATATATATATATATATATATATATCTATAT
>LVTN01000310.1:23641-83384 GCA_001649415.1 Musa itinerans
TATATATATATATATATATATATCTATATAAAGCCATAATGTGAATGCGCTAAGGAGACGATAACATGTAACGTGGACGTTGAATTTGTCCATAGACACGCGTTAGGGTGTAATAATACATAAAATCTATATGGCTAATATGTTGTTTGGTTACTATCGTGTCTGTACATCGTGGTGGACACGAGTTCGAAGGTTTTCATTCCATATGGCAAAGGCGGTAGATAGAGAAAGCAGCAGAGGAGAGAGATATATATCTTATAATGTGATGTCAGTAGATAGCAACTAAATGTGTCTTTGATGCTTCATGCGACTTCGTATATTTGTGGTCTATTGTACGTACGTACGTAGATTGCACCCATCTTGACATGGGGTGGCTTTTTGTCATGCATGGAAAAAAGGCAGTAGTAGCGGCAAGCGTCACGTGGCGGCAGTGCCACTTGCAGGGATGATGACGATGTACTGATTCATCCTTGATTAGATGGCCATGTCATAGAAGTGTACTCTTATGGTGGTATCAACAACTTAATTTGATATACATATCATAAGGATGAAATGTTCAAAATAGCCACAAACATAATCGTTGTATAGAAATTATAAGAGAATGTCTCGGTCCCCCAATAAACCAAGTTTGTGGTAATAGCAAATACAATGACGATATGTTTTAATGTTCGTAGTAGCCCATATTGACACACCTTGATATGCTTGCACATCGCGGCAGATCTCTGGGACAGGATTGATTGCTATGGCTATATGAGAGGATGATGGATCCCCAGAGAGAGGACGTCCATCGAAGAAGAGAAAGACATATAAGCATGTTGAGGTTCACAATGATGAACGACGACAAGTAGACAAAGTTGAGGCACAAAATCCGCGAGGAGATCCAGGTCTGGAACAAGCAACAAAACCAGGTTAGCTCGCTTTAATGGACAGGATCTCCAGTTCTGCCCACCAAAGTGGAGAAAGTCTTGGCATGGCTGCTTCAGGTGAAATAGGTATCACTCCCTTCAATTTGGAAATGACGTCCTTCATGGTTGGCCTCTTCGGTGGGTCGGGATTAACGCAATCTTGGATGACCTCGGAAATTATACGGAGTTCCTCATCTTTGTGGGCTTTCAAAGCAGGATCAACCAAAGAGTTGGCGCCGCCGTCCCCATTTAGGTACTCCGCAACCTGTAGTTTCAGAAAGAAGATATCTTAGATCCCGTTCCACATCTTCTAGTCCAATGAGATCAAAAAATTTGTGGTAGAACTTCTCAGAAAACTCAAGAACAAGAAAAAGTTCCAAGGTTGTCGTTAGTTTCTAGTGCTGTGACAAGTATGTGTGAGCTGACCAAGTTCAGAAGGGATTCTGATTCTTCGGGGTTTGGAACTTTTCCAGAAACTATTTCTAGCATCAATATTCCAAAATCATGAACGTTGCGTGCAGGATCAACAGACAGGGATTCAGACTGATCGAGGTCGCCAGCTCCTTGAGCCTTTTGCTTGGCAATGATTTCATTCCAAACACTGAGATCCGTAACCTGCATCGGATAGCCACAGCATTTGATCATACATATCAATAACAAAATGGCATAGCATGTCTTCCCTGGCAACTAGTATGAGGATATGTTGTACTGAGGTCACCTTAGCAGCAAAATCTTCTGATATGAGGATGGAGCTTGAGCGCAGTTTGGGATGCGATATGGGTGGGTTTAGTTCATGCATGTGCTGGAGACAGTAGGCAGTCCCCATAATTAGCCTCATTCTAGCACTCCAATCAAGATGCTCAAATTCTTCTGATACACACAAGAAAAACCCGTTAATCGTTTGGTCTGTTACTACCTGCTGCTGAGTTAAGCTTTCATCAAACACGAATGCATCGACTTTTCTTACCATGAAGATGCTCATAGATTGTACCATTGGATGGATATTCAAGGACCATCATTCTCACAAAAGGCGCATCCTCCTCACAGTAACCAAGGAGATTGACGAAGTTTTTGTGGTTTATACGAGATAGTGTGTCAACCTGCACATCCAAAATGACAAAGAAACATCAATGCACCAACCACACAACAATAATGTGTTCGGTTTGTACTTAACCAGAGAAGGCATTTTGCTTCAAAGATACCAAGAATGAAAACCTTTTTCCTGTAAAGAAAATCTGAATGCTTCGACCAATCACTGGCAGATGTGATACTGGTGGACACAACTGCAACCTCAACCCCACTTGATAATGTTCCCTTATAGACAGTGAAATCTGAATGGCTGCAAATAATGTTGCTGAAATCCTCACAAGCAGCTTCCAGCTCTGAGGCCTTCAATTTTGGCACCCCTGCATATGTGAAAGTTGTGCGTCAATATACACGAGAACAAAATATTTAGTTCATTCAGTCAAAGTTCCATATGTAAACTAAGCAGAACACAACCACCCTTGCCAGCAGTGGGGAAAGGATGCCAGTGAACAGAAACATATGGTGTGTGGGGGGAACCGTATGGTATTCGGTACTCCCTGAACTATGCAGAATATAAAAAGGTTTCATTCAGTAAGCTAATTTGGTGCTTCAATTTGACTTGAAGAACACCCATCACAAAACAACCCAACAAGATATTACAAAGAAGGTTACCCTGTGAATATTCTGATAACGCACATGTCACACAGCTTAAATTTTTATACATATCATACATGCACTTTTCTCTCAGCTAACACAGATTACATGAAGTGTTTATTTAGGGTTGTAGCTTCAGTAATTATACTATCATATTAATAATGACCAAAAGTAACGTAAGAAAAAGAGGATGTACCTGATACAAATGCCTTCTGCAACTGACCACTTAGACCAGTTGTCCAAGGACCGGTTGCAGCCACACCCTTGCTACGGCAAGTCACATACACGAGTGCCGCTAGGGCAAGAAGTAAAGCAGCCACTGAAAGGACAAGAATGTATGTCCAAGTTGCTGATCTTTTACTTGATGATAGATCATTTGCCACAGAATTTTGTGTTGGTTCAGGATCAGTTACAGATGGAGAAATGGGTAGTGGACTTGGAGTTATAGGAGCTGGAGATGGCTCAAGTGTAGATTTGGTTCTTATTGCAGGGAACGATCCACTTGCAGTCGGTGGAACAATGACAACTTGATTTACAGGGCCAATGCTTCCAGGGGCAGCATGGAGGTTCCTGGTTTCTTCAACCAGGCTACGGCGAACAGAATGCATATGTATACCTGACATTATATACTGCTCGCCAAAACCAGCTAAAATCAAGAAAGAGTATCATTATTATTGTAATAAAAACATTGTAGAGGACAAGAATATTCAATCATCAGTCAATACTTTCTACTTACTGGCTAGATTACTTTTTCCTTTCTCATATCCGTGAGAAAGTCCTTTGGATCTGAAGCTCAAAAGCAGAAGTCTTCTGCAGTTGGAATAGTTAAAGCAAATTGCACCATTAGCTATCTGAATAGTTATTGTCGAGAAAAAAATACAAGCAATAAGTATAGTTCTTACAGGGATGATGTGTCAAAGATTCTTATGTTTCTCCCTTTAAACAGGAACAGGAAGGAGTTAATTCTCTTCAGTTTTCGCCAGCCAGTCTCCCAGAAGCTGATACATATCTAAAAGCAGTAAGTACATAAATAAAAAAATCTGTTCATAGAGATTGAAACTTGTAAAGGATGAAAACTAAGAACTAGCCAAATGCAAAAATAGGGAACTGGATAGAAGTAAAATGAACAGTATTAAGAGAATAACGTAACAAAGATTGTGAGCCCTCGTTTTAATATAGAGATTCTTGGCTTCATGCTCATCTATATAGTGGTTCTTGGTTTCATGCCCATCCCAAAATTTCTTGAACAGAAACCTGATACACACAAAGAATTTCTGTGTTTCAAGCTCCCACTTTTATGAACTCAAAGCTCTTAAATCACAGCATACTTTTTCTTAATCCATAGCCCATTTTCATTAAGAAGGTCAAAGTCCATATCCAGGAGACCAGGAGCATCTCTAGAGATTCTGTTCATATATAATCTACAGTCGAACTACCTTATCCCCTGCACTCATAAGGAAGTCAACCTAGGCAGCCATCTTATACTGATAACCTAAATATCTTTTGAATCATTCTTTTCTATATGTTTAATTAATGATAATATCTATTGCAACATTTAGAAGTCAATATTTAATGAGTATCCACTAAACAACCTAACCATGGAGACCGGATGTGTCCAAGATGAAACCTTTTTAGTAAAACTTCAGCCAGCATTTTGTGAAATTAGAAAAAACGCATCAGGAACTACAATATCAAAGATGCAGTAAAAACCTGTTTGAATTGTTGACTCTTATAGAATCAGAATCATAATAAAAATCTTAACTCATTTCATTTTAAAATAGCATGTAAACTACAAAGTATGTCAGGTTGCTTCTGTGCTTATGCACCAAAGATGAGCCACTTCCTGAACTCTTGATCCTAATCCATACCCCACTTCCATTTCTTGGCTAATATGAGAAAAATAATTTATAACTTTACCATAACAGCAATGGAAGCAGAATTGTAAAAGCATATGAAATCAAGTTCATAAGTTATACAAAAGATGCACATATAAAAATCAAAATTTACAAAAGAAAAAGCTTTACCAACTGACTCCTATATTATTGTTTACTATTAACCACTTCTATTCTTTCATCTTAAATTCAACCTCATCAGTAGCACACAGGACTTCATATGGAAATAGTCAACTACTACTTTGTTGATTGTTAACTCCTAACACTTGCCTGAATATATCCTGACTGCAATGGAAGAGGAAGCTTATGTAAACTACCTATACTGCATTGTGATATTGAAGCTAACAAATTCTGTTCTTAATTCAGATTATACTCGTACAAAACTGTGATGATCAAATCAAACCTTATACTGCAATTCTTCAGCCTCAAATTCATTTAAAGATAATCACACTTACCTTCATGCCCATTAATATGCGTAGTTTCCATAAACATTAGAAATAACAAATAGAAACTCACCAATCCCCAGCTTTCCTGTTCGCATGTCCCAGATCATCAGGTGCATCACAAGAAATGTTCTGATCAAGAATCAGATCAAAATGCAATTTGGGATTTTCGATCAAAGGTGTGCTGCCTTGGAATTTGTTATAGCAAAGCAGACTGAAAAAGAAAAACAGAATTTCCTCATTAGTTAGCTTTCTTGGTGATGAAGCAAACATGTATATTTGCAATAGTCGACTCACAGATGCTTGAGAGATGGCATTTCCCCAATCTCCTTTGGAATTGTACCATTTAGCATGTTACTTCTCAAATCCAAGAGTACCAACTTTGTTAGTCCTCCAATCTCCTTAGGGATTACTCCAGAAAATTTGTTCCTGTAAAGTACACTGTTGATAGAAAACTAGTTAATACATAATAGGAACAATTAGGATACATTAAATGTTAAACTTTATTTTCATTGAGCTAGGATGGCCTGAAGGTTTGATGACATTATCAGAGCTGAAAGTATTCCACAGAAGAAATTCCACTATATATTTAGTTTAAGATTATTACTTGACCGCTGTTAAACATGAAACAGATTTTAATCTCTAAGGATCTTGATAGTAAATATGTAATTTCCAATGTACGAAGAAGTGGGATCATCCAAAAGAGCCCTTAATACAAGCAAAGAAAAGTGTAGCCACTTAATCCTTTCTTGAGAACATTTTACCATCAAGGAAGCGGGAAATATTACAACATGCTAAATAGGTGCTTTCAAGTAATACTCCTCTGTAAGAATAAATTTAAAAATGGAGCTATCAGGAATTAATTTTGATGGGAGGCAAAGAATAAGGGATGGTGCATAAAATTTATTGGAATATGGAAAGGTAAAGAAAATAATTCACACAATATAACCAGCCTTATCACTATAAACAGTTCCTACACATCAATATTATTTCTTTCTTTTAAAGCTCTAAAGTTCTTCAAATAATTCAAACTGTTCCCAGTACTTTTTTATAACTATATCCTTATTAAATTACAGTTCCTTCTACTTTCAACAATTCTTATACTTAGGCAACTATAACAATGCTTTCCATCCACATATCATATCAATGATTTTTTGTGGTGACATGTGAAACTAAAATGCAACTTACAGAGCTCTCAGGTGGTTAAGCTTCCCAAGCTCAGGTGCCAAAGTTCCTTGCAGAGATAACTCTTTTAGCTTCCTGCCAATGGGCATCATATTAGATCTTGGACAAATCAAATGAAATGACAAACATACAAGCAGGTTCTTTTTTTCTGGGAGAAAATTCAATAGACAAAAATGAATGAAAAATTAAATTGGTATATTTCTATGCCAAAGTTCTTTGCTTCGAAAAATGAAGTTAAATATCCAATCTACATGAAAAAGAAGTCAATACACCATTTCTGTTTCCTGTGATTTTTCTCATCATGACTCCTAGAAAGCACCATCTTTGGAAGTAGTATCCTCTCCTACATTTCATAGCCTTTGAATTTTTTTTTTAAGAAGCCACTCTCCTGGATCTATTTTACTGCACAAAAATCTTAGCCATGCTCTAATTATATTTTAAAGTTGAGCGGCATGCGCTGGTTTTGCTAACAAGATCCTTGCTAATCTTCTCAACCCATATGCTTGTCAGGAAAAAATTGACCAAAAGGATAGGCAAACAACAAACAAGTTATTTTCCCCCAGTTGTAGTAATTATATGCAACTCCTAAGTTCAAGGCAAATCTCTTCCTACAAATACAATTTCATGGTATTAGTTAAAAAAAGTGAAAAACAATATATAATCATAGGAAAACATGCCAAGCTCTTTGTATAGATAGGGTACCACTTGACAGCATTACAAATTAATTAGCTTTCTTAGCAAGGTTTCCATGATCTGCCCCACCCAAGTTTTCTTGATTTTGGCTGCTTGTTAGGTTTTTCCAAGCTCAGGTGCCAAAGTTCCTTGCAGAGATAACTCTTTTAGCTTCCTGCCAATGGGTATCATATTAAATCTTGGGCAAATCAAATGAAATGACAAACATATAAGCAGGTTCTTTTTTTCTAGGAGAAAATTTAATAGACAAAAATGAATGAAAAATTAAATTGGTATATTTCTATGCCAAAGTTCTTTGCTTCGAAAAATGAAGTTAAATATCCAATCTACATGAAAAAGAAGTCAATACACCATTTCTGTTTCCTGTGATTTTTCTCATCATGACTCCTAGAAAGCACCATCTTTGGAAGTAGTATCCTCTCCTACATTTCATAGCCTTTGAATTTTTTTTTTAAGAAGCCACTCTCCTGGATCTATTTTACTGCACAAAAATCTTAGCCAATCCTCTCCTACATTTCATAGCCTTTGATTTTTTTTTTTTTTTAGAAGCCACTCTCTTGGATCTATTTTACTGCACAAAAATCTTAGCCATGCTCTAATTATATTTTAAAGTTGAGCGGCATGCGCTGGTTTTGCTAACAAGATCCTTGCTAATCTTCTCAACCCATATGCTTGTCAGGAAAAAATTGACCAAAAGGATAGGCAAACAACAAACAAGTTATTTTCCCCCAGTTGTAGTAATTATATGCAACTCCTAAGTTCAAGGCAAATCTCTTCCTACAAATACAATTTCATGGTATTAGTTAAAAAAAGTGAAAAACAATATATAATCATAGGAAAACATGCCAAGCTCTTTGTATAGATAGGGTAACACTTGACAGCATTACAAATTAATTAGCTTTCTTAGCAAGGTTTCCATGATCTGCCCCACCCAAGTTTTCTTGATTTTGGCTGCTTGTTAGGTTTTTATTTTCTCATGGTGACTCCTATCTCTGGACTTTTTCCCAACACTGAAAGCCTTAATTTACTAAGCGAATACCTATTGCCTAAATCTAACTGAAGCGGCATGAACTAGGAAAGGATATTTTAACTGTGTTGACCCTTCTTAGCCAATTCAACTGAAGGTTCTCTAGGCTGAAGTTTGGCAGTTAATATTAGATTAATCAAAACAAACAATCGAATTCAGTCATAAAGTTGGTAGAAAGAAAAAACATGTTGATATTAGCATGTAAGTAAAGGATAAAAGACATTGGAGAAGTTACTGTTCGAAAAAGAGTCGATAGCACAGCAAAGCTACAAAATTTTGTTGAAGGTTTAAGAATATGAAGTTGTTGATTCAAAACACCAAATTCAAATTAGACAGAACAGGGTAATCAAAATGAAATTATTTAAATATTATAGTAGTTACTAGGAAAATTTAGATGCCAATCCCAAACCGAAAGGCTGCATACATGAATACGTTTTAACAACCCATTAAACGTTACACAAAGTTTTCTCCTCCAGCAGTATATCATGTCCACGAACGGCCTACATTTAGTCGCGAAGAACAGAACCGCAGACGAAATTATCAAGAGAAACGCAGCACAAAGGGTCAGCGAACTCACAACATCAAAACTTTACCACCGACGCAATAAACACCGGTCCAACTGCACGGGTTGCTGTCGCTGGGATTCCAGTTCTCCAATGCCCCATAAGGATCAGACTCCACTCGAGAACGGAATTCCAATAGCGCCAACCCTTCATATGGATTCAGCCTTTATTAAGATATCACCATCAACCGCCAACACCACACCCACCAAGGCATCAAGAAACTAACATGCACACATACCTTCGAGGTTAATCGACAAGCATGCATCGCAGAGGAGGTGAATCATCAGGACCACGCATAACGCCTTGTGCAAATGGAACCCAAAGAGATTCCATCCTGCCCCCATTTCCTCAACTCCGATCTCCGAATGCTCTCTCCCACGACAGGCTGTCTACAAGCATTCCCCCTCCTCGACTTCTTGGGATAGAAATCGGCGAGGGGACGATCGCATCAGCGAACAACCCTCGCAGCAATTATCGCACATAAACGGACCCCTCGAACTCGGGTAGAGCTCGAATTCTTCAATTCGAGTCCATCATCTTTCGGCGCCTGAGAAGCATCCCGACCCACCTGAGGAAGAACAACAATAGAATTCAAGGATTCTTCGGGCGCAAGAAATTTCAGGTTCGAAAGGATAGTTTTAGAAAGGAAGAAAAGAAGGGGGAGAGAGAAAGTTGCTCACATGGTGCGAGGACGATCGAAAGGAGGAGGAGGACGGAAGGCGAGGGATGACGAGCTCCCCCGAGGCCGGCGGATGTGGAGTTTGTTGTTAAAAATAAGTCACGAGAAATTAAAAGGGTATATATATAAATATATATTCCTCTCAAATCAGTGATTATATATCCCAATCAAACGAAAAAAGACACGTCGGATAACATATGTAAAATCATTTTTCGATGCCAAAATTACATATGATATTATTAGGAACATCCTCTCGGAAAATCCGAATATGCCCTCTCATCCTCACATTTTCTTGAAATCCTTTTTATTTTAAATATAGAAGGGCGATTTAAAAAAAAAACCTTATTTTGATTTTTTTTTCAAAATATGTCTCACTTTTTCAGATTTTTCAAGTAACGTCTCTTTATTTGTTTAATTTTGAATATATCTTTGGTTTAATATTACTGAAAATATTATGAC
Source organism: Musa itinerans (assembly GCA_001649415.1). NCBI lineage: Eukaryota > Viridiplantae > Streptophyta > Magnoliopsida > Zingiberales > Musaceae > Musa > Musa itinerans. Next base: position 33,168 of record LVTN01000310.1, read on the forward strand.
GGACTAGACGGCAACTAATCCCAATCCATATGACCTAATTGTTAAGACTAATCGACAAATGATTTGTATATCAACTTAATATAAATTTAATGTCATCCGAACCCAAATCAAAATCAAATTTATACTTCGACTTAGACACCGGTCATTACATCTAAACTAATCACTAGTCTAATTGAAGTCAATCATGATTCAAACGGTTTAAGTTGATCCTGAAAATATTTATTCGAGTGCCATTAAGTGTTAGTTTAAAAAAACTAATTAGAGGCACCTCTGTTGTATTAATTGCGTTCTGTTATGATAACAAAGTGTGACACATGGATGACTTATCCTACATCATACATCGGGCAAACATTACGCTGGTATTGAACCTGATACATTTTAACACCCTCGTCTAAATAATGATATATGATTTTATATAATTGCTCATGGATTAACTCCCTACTATATATATATATATATATATATATAATATTTATTATAATTTACTGTTTATTAAAATAAAAGTCAAAAAAAGTAATCATAGAATTTATTGAGAATTATATCAATTTAAAAATAAAATCTAACAATTTAAAAATAAAATCTAAATAATTCTACCTAATAGTAGATGAATGCATGCACTCAAATCCAATCTAGTGTTAGTAGGAGATTATTCTAAAAATTAAAATTAAAATTAAAAAAAATTAGCAATATTGAGTTAGGAATCCTTATGAGTCAACTATAAAATAAATACATATCTAAAAATTAATTATTCTACTAGCATATATCAAATACCCGAAGGAGTATTCCCCAAACAATAAATGGGAAATATTTATCCTATGAGATTAGTTTATGTTTTTTCAACAATGGATGGAGGACATCAAGAACTATTCAATCGTCATTTTGATGACTCATTAATCTCTAAAGGGAATGGCCCAACTAGTTCTCGGTAGGAAAATAAAATCATCTCATACTGATCATATCCATATTATGATGAAATAATACATTAAAATATCTCAATTTATCATTCAAATATCATTAGTGTCAAATAATATCACACAGGTCTCAATTGACTAAATCCTTAGCTTAATCAGTTTAATTAAATTTGATTTAATTAGAATATAATTGAATCGATCTCTAATCCTCATTTAATCAATCTAGAATCATCATATATTAGTATAATTTATACTTGATTAATTTAATGTTTATTAAAATAAAAGTCAAAAAAAGTAATAATATATTTTATTGAGAATTATATCAATTTAGAAATAAAATCTAACTAATTCTACCTAATAGTAGATGAATGAATGCACTCAAATCCAATCTAGTGTTAGTAGGAGATTATTCTAAAAATTAAAATTAAAATTAAAAAAAATTAGCAATATTGAGTTAGGAATCCTTATGAGTCAACTATAAAATAAATACATATCTAAAAATTAATTATTCTACTAGCATATATCAAATACCCGAAGGAGTATTCCCCAAACAATAAATGGGAAATATTTATCCTATGAGATTAGTTTATGTTTTTTCAACAATGGATGGAGGACATCAAGAACTATCCAATCGTCATTTTGATAACTCGTTAATCTCTAAAGGGAATGGCCGAACTAGCTCTCGGTAGAAAAATAAAACTATCTTATACTGATCATATCCATATTAGGATGAAATAATATATTGAAATATCTCAATTTATCTTTACATCATTAGTGTCAAATAATATCAATCGGGTCTTAATTGACTTAATCCTTAGCTTAATCAGTTTAATTAAATTTGATTTAATTAGAATATAATTGAATCGATCTCTAATCCTCATTTAATCAATCTAGAATCATCATATATTAGTATAATTTATACTTGATTAGGTTCAATTCAAATTAAAAAAGCTTAAAATAAGTTCAACCAATTCAGAATCAGTCTAAATTGATCAAATCTGATTTGATTCAATCAATATTTGGCCCATATCAAACAAAGTAAGAACAATGAACTAAGCTACATAGTACTGAAATGTTTGTACTCAAATCAGATCTAGTGTTAGTAGGAGATTACTCTAAAAATTAAAAATAAAATTAAAAAAATTAGCAATATTGAGTTGAGAACCCTTATGAGTCAACTATAAAATAAATATATATCTAAAAATCAATTATCCTACTAGCATATATCAAATACCTGAAGGAGTATTCCCCAAACAACAAATGAGAAACATTTATCCTATGAGATTAGTTTATGTTTTTTCAACAATGGATGGAGGACATCAAGAACTATTCAATCGTCATTTTGATGACTCATTAATCTCTAAAGGGAATGGCCCAACTAGTTCTCGGTAGGAAAATAAAATCATCTCATACTGATCATATCCATATTATGATGAAATAATACATTAAAATATCTCAATTTATCATTCAAATATCATTAGTGTCAAATAATATCACACAGGTCTCAATTGACTAAATCCTTAGCTTAATCAGTTTAATTAAATTTGATTTAATTAGAATATAATTGAATCGATCTCTAATCCTCATTTAATCAATCTAGAATCATTATAGATTAGTATAATTTATACTTGATTAGGTTCAATTCAAATTAAAAAAGCTTAGAATAAGTTCAACCAATTCAGAATCTAAATTGATCAAATCTGATTTAATTCAATCAATGCTTAGGCTCATATCAAATAAAATAAGAACAATGAACTAAGCTACATAGTACTGAGCTAAGTTGGGCTACGGTGTTATGCATTTTACTTGACTAAACCATATACTAAGTTAGATAAGCTCATAGCTCATGAATTAGTCATATGTACTTCATATAAATGCTGGGCTAGGCCTAGTCTACTAATTGAGCTTAGCTTGTTAAAAATCAATTATCCTACTAGCATATATCAAATACCTGAAGGAGTATTCCCCAAACAACAAATGAGAAACATTTATCCTATGAGATTAGTTTATGTTTTTTCAACAATGGATGGAGGACATCAAGAACTATCCAATCGTCATTTTGATAACTCGTTAATCTCTAAAGGGAATGGCCGAACTAGCTCTCGGTAGAAAAATAAAACTATCTTATACTGATCATATCCATATTAGGATGAAATAATATATTGAAATATCTCAATTTATCTTTACATCATTAGTGTCAAATAATATCAATCGGGTCTTAATTGACTTAATCCTTAGCTTAATCAGTTTAATTAAATTTGATTTAATTCGAATATAATTGAATCAATCTCTAATCCTCATTTAATCAATCTAGAATCATTATAGATTAGTATAATTTATACTTGATTAGGTTCAATTCAAATTAAAAAAGCTTAGAATAAGTTCAACCAATTCAGAATCTAAATTGATCAAATCTGATTTAATTCAATCAATGCTTAGGCTCATATCAAATAAAATAAGAACAATGAACTAAGCTACATAGTACTGAGCTAAGTTGGGCGACGATGTTGTGCATTTTACTTGACTAGACCATATACTAAGTTAGACCAGTTCATAACTCATGAACTAGTCATATGTGCTTCATAGTTACCCATGCTGGGTAGGCCTAGTCTACTAATTGAGCTTAGCTTGTTGGTTGAGTTTAGTATGCAGGTTGAGTCTGAGCTACTGATTGATTTTGATACAAATATTAATCAATTCTCTTAATTTTGAATTATAATATTATATAATTAAAATATCTAATCATTAATATTGAATCATTGCAACATAATAAATAGTAGTACCATTAAAAATATAAAATTACTAAGGGAGAAAAATATTTTTAATTAACATTATCTAAGGAATAATTCTTATTAATATAGAGGAAGTGAGCAAATATAGTGAACCTATCTACTACTACCCAAATTATATCATATCAGACTATCACAAAATCCATAATAACTTGCTCCAACATGTATTTAATATTTTATATTTACTTATTAATAAATTAGATATTTAGAGATGAACCCTACTATGTCTCTATTCGTACCATACCACTAGTAACTTTGATGCAAGTCCTAATATATCTTTTAGTGGTCTCGGGATGAATATTAAATCTTGATCTATAAGCCTCCTCTAATAGTTGTCTTTATCAGATAATTCTCATGTACAATTATGGAATATAATAAAACTATTCTGAGCTTAGAGGAATTCTAGCCTAAATCTTTGAGTTATCTCCTTAGTTATCATTTAAAGATATACATTTTTATTTTGACTTTTTTTAATCATTTCTATCTAATTTTGTCATTGAGTATATTAGAAAATATTTATTTGTCTCAGATAAAAATTCAAGCTTTATATCTAACAAATTTGTTATCATAAATTTTTTTTATCATTCATATAAGATATAAGACTTGAAGGCTTTTACTTAAGGCATTAGTAACTATATTGGTCTTTCCAAGATGATAATTAATATTAAAATTATAATCCTTTAGAAAATCTAGCTATCTTCTCTATTTCATATTTAAATCTTTCTTAGTGAAGATATATTTGAGATTATTATAAATTATAAATATTTCAAAAATTTATTCATAAATATAATGCCTCCAAATTTTTAATTAAAAAATGATAGATGTAAACTCTAAATCATAAAAATAATAATTCTTCTCATGAGGCTTTAACTATCTAGATACATAAGTAATTACCCTCTCATTTTATATTTTAACACAATCAAGTTCTTGAAGTGAAGCATCACCATACACCATAAAATCTTCTTTAGTTCTTAAAAACTTATTGATATTTATCATCGTAAAAAACTTCATATTCTTTTGTGTCAACCTGATCAAAAGTATTATTATTTTTGAAATTTTTTTATAAATCTTCTATAATATCTAGCCAAATCTAAGAAACTTTTGATGTTCGAAATATTAGAAACCTGGTTCTAATTCATCACAACTTTAATCTTTTAAGAGTCAATAAATAGACCAACATTATAAATTATATGGCTAAGAAACTTAAATTTATTGAGCTAAAAATTACACATGCTCAATTTGACATATAATTTCTATTATCTTACGACTTTCGAAACTATCATGAAATGGTGTTTATCAATGAACACGATTACAAATTTATTAAGATAAGGGTTGAAGGTTTTGTTCATGAGATCCATTAAGGTAGTTGATACATTCGCGAGTCTGAAAGATATTACTAAGAATTCATAATAACTATATATTGTTTTGAAGACAGTTTTTTATATATCTCTTTCCCTTATATTCAATTGATGATATTCGGATATTAAATTAATCTTCAAATATATTTGGATACCTTGAAGTTGATCAAATAGATCATCTATCCGAGGAAGGGGATATTTATTCTTGATGATCACTAGGTTGAGTTGTTTATAATCAATGCATAGATACATGGATCAATCTTTCTTCTTCACAAATAAAATATGGGTACCCCAAGGTGATACATAGATCATAGTGTCATTCTATAAGAAGATTTAGAAACATATGTAATGTCAAGTAAAATATTAATTATAAATCCAATCTACCTGTCAGTAGTCCAAGCAAGTCTTTAGAAAAAAATATCTAAAAAATCTCGTACAATATGGATATTCTTTAATATTGACTTCTCATATTCTTATATTTGGATACCTTGAAGTTGATCAAATAGATCATCTATCCGAGGAAGGGGATATTTATTCTTGATGATCACTAGGTTGAGTTGTTTATAATCAATGCATAGATACATGGATCAATCTTTCTTCTTCACAAATAAGACATGGGCACCCCAAGGTGATACATAGATCGTAGTGTCATTCTATAAGAAGATTTAGAAACATATGTAATGGCAAGTAAAAGATTAATTATAAATTTAATCTACCTGTCAATAGTCTAAGCAAGTCTTTAGAAAAAAAATCTAAAAAATCTCGTACAATAGGGATATTCTTTAATATTGACTTCTCATATTCTTCTCTAAAAATGAAGGTAAAGGACCCATGAAATCCTTTCAATAATAGTTAAGTAACACTAAATAATAGAAGAGAGTTTTTTTAATCCCAATAAACTGAAATGATGATTGATCTACAGGTGAAAAAGTAACAGTTTTCTAAAAGATAATCAATACTTTCATAGCATGTTGAAAGTCAATCCATACCCAAGATACAATCGAAGTCTCGAAACTCTAGTAGAATAAGGTCTACTAGCAAATCATGAATTTTAACAATAATAACATAATTGCTAAATATCTGATCAATTATAAAATAGTTTTCGGCATGTTGAAAGTCAGTCCATAGTCCATACCCAAGATATCATCGAAGTCTCGAAACTCTAGGAGAATAAGGTCTACTAGCAAATCATGAATTTTAACAGTAACAATACAATTGCTAAATATCTGATCAATTATAAAATAGTTTTTAACTAGTCTTGCTACTATTAATGCATTACTCATCGTCTTAGGATTATTATGTAGTCTCATAGCAAAACAAGATGATATAAAAGAACACGTAGAATTAAAATCTATAAACACAGTAGTAAGCATACCATAGAGTATAATTATACCTTAAATGTTAGACCATAAGGTTTCAATATCCTGATGAGTGAGTGCATAGACCATCACCTGACCTTCCCCTTTATATTTTGCTTGTTATTGTTTAGATATTTATTGTGAAGCTTGACTTTGATGTTATTTTAGTAGATAATCATTTTATATATGCCCAAGTTACCGAAGCATACACATGCCCCACGAGGCATGAGGTGAAAAAATAATTAATCTTCCTACAAAAATAACATATTATAAGAACTTGGTTACTTGGAGCTCCTGACTATTGATGTTTGGATTGTTCAGTCTTATCATACTTTAAAGGTTCAGAATGTGATCCCCTATGCATAAATGATACAGCACAAAAATGTCACTTTCGGTCATTTGTTTATTGTCATTATCTAATTTTTTTGCCATTAGAGCTTGATTGAGTATTTCATCATATGTCGGTAAAATCAATATTGAAACAAATTTTTTAATTGATGGATGAAGTCCCTTCTCAAAGTGACAACTCTTTAATGCTCATTGAAGGCAATATGTGTATAGAACTAAGTCAACTTAATGAAATAATGATAATATTCCATCATAGTCCTACTTCCTTGATTAATACTAAAAAACTCCACTTGTTATTGTCTAGATATTTATTGTGAAGCTCGACTTTGATGTTATTTTAGTAGACAATCCTTTGACATATGCCCCAGTTATCGATAAAAGAAGCATACTTGACTATTAATGTTTGGATTGTTCGCTCTTGTCATACTTTAAAGGTTCAGAATGATCCCCTATGCATAAATGATACAGCATAAAAATGTCACTTTTGGTCATTTGTTTATTATCATTATCTAATTTTTTTGCCATTAGAGCTTGATTGAGTATTTCATCGTATGTCAGTAAAATCAATATTGAAACAAATTTTTTAATTGATGGATGAAGTCCCTTCTCAAAGTGACAAGCTCTTTGATGCCCATTGAAGGCAATATGTGTATAGAACCAAGTCAACTTAGCGAAATAATGATAATATTCCATCATAATCCTACTTCCTTGATTAATACTAAAAAACTCCTATTTCTTCTTGAAGTAGATTGAATCGGAGAATTGTTCAGAATGTATTTTTAAATTACTCCTAAGTTACCGCATTGACTCCTATCTCTAATATCTCCCTTTTTGAGATCTACCAAATGTCCTTATTCCCTTCTAAAATAAAAGAAGCAAAAGATATCTTCTTATTTTTTCTACATATAATAACTCTAAATATTTTCTCTACTTGATGGATTCAACGTTCAACAAAGGTTGGATCTGTCTTGCCATTAAAAATAGATGGTTTTAAACTCTTAAAGTGATCTAAAGTGTTAATTCTACCTTGTTAAGCTTCATCTCTGCTCTTTCTTACGCTTAAAAGTAGCCTTAATAGTATTAAGGACTCGTGTATATCATCTAGAGTATTGGTAGGTGTTGGAGCATTATATACATTTTATAGTGCCAAGGAAGTTAGCATATAACCCGTAACAAATATATGTAAGGACTAAGCTTGTGCCAAAATACATATAACTTCCAAGTTAGGGTTTGGATGAATATTTCTTTGAGTGCATAAGCTAGTAGCATTATGACCACGAGTACCCCAAGTGATAAGACCATTGTTCTTTTTTAATTAACTCCATTACTTTTATAATAGGTCAAAAGATAATCATTGGTCAAAATTAATTCTAGGACCCAAATACCTATATGCCCTAAACCATGCTATCATATCATAAAAAATATAATCAAATCCCTCAATTTTAGCCATGATTATTAAATTTTCTTTCTTCTAAATAAACTTTAGAAAAGGAATATTTAATATTTTAAGTTGGATGGTGTTATTTTTATCAATAAATTAAAAAATGTATAGATTAAATAAATATAAAAAATTTAAAAAATTATTACCTTATGTGGAGAACTCACCTACTCCTATTTAATGGGAGCGATTTCTCTCATTCGTTCCCCACAAAGCCAAGTATAGCAATGAGAAGAATGAGGGGTTGCACTTGCGAGTAGAGATAAGTTTCATTGTCTTTTTTAAAAAATAAATATTTTATTTTATTCCTTCAAGTGTTTAAAATTTTATTTTATTTTTAGATTAAAATGTATTAAAATTATTCATGGTATGTATAGTTTCTAAAATTTTTATGATGCTAGTTGTAAAATTTGATATTTATTAGATTTATATAATAGTTAATTACAAAATATTATTTTATTACTTATGTAATTTTATCCTTTCAATCTACTATTATTTTTTATATTGTAATGACTCATTATTAATTACTAGATATTTTAATTAAAATTTTATTATGCAATAATTTAAAATTAAAGGAATTAATTAGTATTTGAGTTAAAATTAGCTTGTAGGTCAGGCTTAGCCTACAAATTAATCAATAGACTAGGCCTAGCTAATAGATCTGGCCTCAGCCTACAAACTAGCTCAACCTAACCTAACATAAGTAGTTATGTGCAATCTTGGTTAGTTCGTGGGTTATTAGTTGGCTAATCTTGGTATGATGTCATGTCATATAGAGTGCATATGAGTTAGCCCAACCTAACCTAATGCTATGTAGCCTAGCTCATTGCCTTTTTTTTATTTGATTTGGTTCCAAAGATTGATTAAATCAAATCAGATTTTATTAGTTTAGGTTGATTCAAGGTGATTATAAATCAGTTTGACTTATTTAAGCTTATTTAACCTAAATCGAGTCAAATTCAATCTAAATTATACTATTCTAAGATTTTTCAAAATAGTTAAATGAGGATTAGTTCAGGTTCTAGTTAAATCAAGTTCAATTAGACTAATTGAATAAGGGTATAACTCATTGGGGGCTAATTAACATAAACAATATGAGATGATTTTATTTTTCTATCAAGGGCAGGTAAGATGATTCCCTTTATGGAGTAGCGGGCTATCAAACATAATGACTAAACAATTCCTTCATCCGTTATTAAAATGAATGTGTCCCCACTTTAATGAGTGAGAGATACTATTCTACCCACTATTAAGATAACATAAACCTATTCAATAAGATAAAGCCTCTCAATTCACTGTTAGAAAAGTACTCTTTCGGGTATTTGATATATGCTAGTTGGATCTTGATGGATCCAACGTTTAATAAAGGTTGGATCTGTCTTGCCATCAAAAATAGATGGTTTCAAACTATTAAAGTGATCTAAAGCGTTAATTCCACCTTGTTAAGCTTCATCTTGCTCTTTCTTACACTTAAAAGTAGCCTTAATAATATTAAGGACCCGTGTATATCATCTAGAGTATTGGGGAGCATAACGTACATTTTATAGTGCCAAGAAAGCTTGTGCCAAAATACATATAACTTCCAAGCTCAGAATATATTTTTAAATTACTCGTAAGTTACCACATTGACTCCTATCTCTAACATCCCCCCTTTTGAAATGTACCCAATGTCCTTATTCCCTTCTAAAATAAAAGAAGCAAAAGATATCTTCTTATTTTTTCTACATATAATAACTCTAAATATTTTCTCTACTTGATGGATTCAACGTTCAACAAAGGTTGGATCTGTCTTGCCATTAAAAATAGATGGTTTTAAACTCTTAAAGTGATCTAAAGTGTTAATTCTACCTTGTTAAGCTTCATCTCTGCTCTTTCTTACGCTTAAAAGTAGCCTTAATAGTATTAAGGACTCGTGTATATCATCTAGAGTATTGGTAGGTGTTGGAGCATTATATACATTTTATAGTGCCAAGGAAGTTAGCATATAACCCGTAACAAATATATGTAAGGACTAAGCTTGTGCCAAAATACATATAACTTCCAAGTTAGGGTTTGGATGAATATCTCTTCGAGTGCATAGGCTAGTAGTATTATGACCATGAGTACCCCAAGTGATAAGACCATTGTTCTTTTTTAATTAACTCCATTACTCTTATAATAGGTCAAAAGATAATCATTGGTCAAAATTAATTCTAGGACCCAAATACCTATATGCCCTAAACCATGCTATCATATCATAAAAAATATAATCAAATCCCTCAATTTTAGCCATGATTATTAAATTTTCTTTCTTCTAAATAAACTTTAGAAAAGGAATATTTAATATTTTAAGTTGGATGGTGTTATTTTTATCAATAAATTAAAAAATGTATAGATTAAATAAATATAAAAAATTTAAAAAATTATTACCTTATGTGGAGAACTCACCTCCTCCTATTTAAGGGGAGCGATTTCTCTCATTCGTTCCCCACAAAGCCAAGTATAGCAATGAGAAGAATGAGGGGTTGCACTTGCGAGTAGAGATAAGTTTCATTGTCTTTTTTAAAAAATAAATATTTTATTTTATTCCTTCAAGTGTTTAAAATTTTATTTTATTTTTAGATTAAAATGTATTAAAATTATTCATGCTATGTATAGTTTCTAAAATTTTTATGACGCTAGTTGTAAAATTTGATATTTATTAGATTTATATAATAGTTAATTACAAAATATTATTTTATTACTTATGTAATTTTATCCTTTTAATCTACTATTATTTTTTATATTGTAATGACTTATTATTAATTACTAGATATTTTAATTAAAATTTTATTATGCTATAATTTAAAATTAAAGGAATTAATTAGTATTTGGGTTAAAATTAGCTAGTAGGTCAGGCTTAGCCTACAAATTAATCAATAGATTAGGCCTAGCTAATAGATCTGGCCTTAGCCTACAAACTAGCTCAACCTAACCTAATATAACTAGTTATGTGCAATCTTGGTTAGTCCGTGGGTTATTGGTTGGCTAATCTTGGTATGATGCATGTACTATATGAGTTGGCCCAACCTATAACCTAATGCTATATAGTCTAGCTCATTGTCTTTATTTTGGTTGATTTGGTTTCAAATATTGATTAAATCAAATCAGATTTTATTAGTTTAGGTTGATTCAAGGTGATTCCAAATCAGTTTGACTTATTTAAGCCTATTTAACCTAAATCAAATCAAATTCAATCTAAATTATACTATTATAAGATGTTCCAAAATAGTTAAATGAGGATTAAAGATTGGTTCAGTTAGGTTCTAGTTAAATCAAGTTCAATTAGGCTAATTGAATAAGGGTATAACTCATTGAGGGCTAATTAACATAAACAATATGAGATGATTTTATTTTTCTATCAAGGGTAGGTAAGATAATTCCCTTTAGGGAGTAGCGGGCTATCAAACATAATGACCGGACAATTCCTTCATTCGTTATTAAAATGAATGTGTCCATGAGTGAGAGACACTATTCTATCCACTATTGAGATAACATAAACCCATTCAATAAGATAAAACCTCTCAATTTACTGTTAGAAAAGTATTCTTTCGGGTATTTGATATATGCTAGTTGGATGATTTACTTTTAGATATATATTTATTTTACAATTGATTTATATGAGTTCCTACTTAATGTTACTAAAATTTCTTCACTTTGTTTTTTATTTTCAGAGCAATCTCCTAGTAGTACTAGATCAAATTTTAGTGGAGAGAAGATATTTTTTTACCACTTGATAGTCAGTTGGATTTTATTTTTAAATTTACATTACTATATTTTTCAATGAAGCTTAAGACTATTTTGACTTTTATTTAGATGAATAAAAATTTATAATAAATATTAATAATTTATATATTTAATAAAAAATATTTATTTATATGGTTCTTAATATACCTATAGAAAGATGTTATCTTATGGGAAAAAAATTAAAAAATTTAAGATGTGACATTTTTTTTTATATAGAGTCAACTTAATATTTGGACATAGTGAAGGGGCTCAAGTAGAAAAAGAATTACCTGTCGATGAAGTCATATGACTTATCACGATGTAAAGCTACTATTGGACTACATACCACTTGATAGAGTCAGTTGGATTTTATTTTTAAATTTACATTACTATATTTTTCAATGAAGCTTAAGACTATTTTGACTTTTATTTAGATGAATAAAAATTTATAATAAATATTAATAATTTATATATTTAATAAAAAATATTTATTTATATGGTTCTTAATATACCTATAGAAAGATGTTATCTTATGGGAAAAAAATTAAAAAATTTAAGATGTGACATTTTTTTTTATATAGAGTCAACTTAATATTTGGACATAGTGAAGGGGCTCAAGTAGAAAAAGAATTACCTGTCGATGAAGTCATATGACTTATCACGATGTAAAGCTACTATTGGACTACACATCATATGCATCATGCATCATGCTAAAGTTTGATGAGAATGTCAAAACCCTTAAATGGAAGAGTTTGTAATATATTGATTAATCTCACATCAAAGTTGATAAAATTAAGATATACTTAAAAGAGTTTGAAGGGTATATACTATTAACAATTTTAACTTAAGTATATTGACATATGATTTAAGTCAATCTAAGTTGATAAACTAATTATCCTATCAGAATAGATCATGACAATAATAATTACCTCAACTAAAAATCAAGATGTGACATCTTTTTTTGATATAGAGTCGACTTAATATTTGGGTATAGTGAGGATGCTCGAGTAGAAAAAGGATTGTCTGTCGATGAAGTCAGATGATTTATCACGATGTAAAGCTACTATTGGACTACACATCATATGCATCATGTATCATGCTAAAGTTTGACGAGAATGTCAAGCCCTTAAATGGAAGAGTTTTTAATATACTGATTAGTCTCACATCAAAGTAGATAAAACTAAGATATACTTAAAAGAGTTGGAAGGGTATATACCATTAACAATTTTAACTTAAGCATATTGACATATGATTTAAGTCAATCTAAATTGATAAACTAATTATCCTATCAAAATAGATCATGACAATAATAATTACCTCAACTATAAGTTCATGTATACTCTTTCTAACCTCTCCTGTCGAGTAATCATGAGATCATAATATATCGTATCCTCCACTTCATTAACTTAGGTTTTAATTGTACGTATTTATATAATCTCTTATCCAACACTTTTTGTCTTTTATCATCAAACTTGCTATAAGTTGAAATATTGAACTTGAGTTGGTTTCAAATTCTTGATATATCAAATCCCTTTTATCTTCCATCATTAAATTTACGATGAGTACCAAAGCTGAACTTGAGTTGGTTTCAAACTCCTAACATATCGGGATCCATAATAAAAATATATTATATTTGGACTATATCATTTATAATTTCTTTTCTATATCATTTAATGATGTGCTATGTGATCATCGTTTCCCCCTCCAATAAAATTATACATACACAAAATTAGTGATTTTGGTGACTACTCTTTCAATTTATGTTTAGCATTTATATTACTACATATCCCAACAACTAATGGAAGTATTATTGTAGTTAATTTTTGTCCGTTACAGTGCTAGTATTACTTTTTCCGCTACATAGTTATTACTCATTTTATGTCGATCATTACAATTACTTATCATTCCATTAATTTTAGTACATTAAAGTTTTTACCAACTAAGCCAATTAAATTATATGATTTTATTCATATAATTTTATAATTTTATATTTTAATCCTTTAATTTTAAATTTTTATGAGAATTTCAAAAAGTATTTTAGGTAATTTAATTTAATTTTTAAATAGTCACCAATAACAACGGTTAAGCTGATGCTAATTGAAGTGACATATATAAGTGATTTAATATTTGAAGAGATACACATGCAAGGTATAAATATTTTAAGGAATATGTATCTTGTATTAATTTTTTTTAGGGGTAAATATGTAAAACTAATATAAATAATATTTATTTATTTATTTATTTAGAAAGAGAGAGAGTTTTCTGTCAGAGCGCGTGACATAAATAACGGAAATACAATGCGTGGGGTCGACGCGGGATGCTTCCATGCATCTTCCGCTCCATTAAACTAACCGTAAACGAGCACCACATGATGTGAGCGAATCACAACAATGGTTTGTTTGGTCCTCATACGTCGTGCTCCAAATCACAAACATATTCCTACGCGATCGTGACGTACCGTATCGGTGATCAGCCAAAGTAATGGGCCCTAGCGAATGGACTCACCGGGTCCTGTCGCTGCCTCAGAACTTTTCCAACCGGGTAGTAATACAACGTGTGTTCTTCGACGTTTGACTGCGAGTTAGGATAAACACATCAGGTGCTGTTATGTTATGATCACCGTCCAATTTTCCAAATCGATGATCTTATTTTCCCGCACCATACTTTTATGCGTCAACTTGTTCCTACGCTCGTATCAGATCCAACGTTCTGCTGTAAGAGCAGCGGGCGGACCCGTCGGCCCCCCAATTAAATGAATTAGAATATTTACTATAAATCAATAAATCGAGTATTTCTCAGCCTGCTATAAATACTTCCAACGCCCCCTGTTTCGCATTTCTTTTGTTCGTTCATTTCCTATCATATTTTTATCCGGCTCACTTTCTCGCCTTCTGTTGATGCCCTAGTTCTCTTCGATTTCTTTCTTCTCGGTATTTGGGCTCCGGATTTCGATGGGCGTGCGGATTGGGAGATCTAGATCCATGATCTTAACCGGTTTCTTCGTCCAAGATCTGAATTCGTGACCATTTATTGGATTTGGTGAAGATGAACGAATTCGTTCGCCAGTGATGGATTGATCGAAGGTGTGTTTTCATCGGTTCTATTCTGGTTCTGTTCCAATGCATTCAAAATTGGTTGAGTTCTGTTGGAGTTGTGTTGACGACGTTGAGGTATTTTGGCTCTTTACTCGCTTTATCTTTGGAATTTGATTTGATTTCCTCGAGGAGGGCAGCATAAGATTGAGATATCATCGGTTGATTGTTGATAAGGAGAATCGTGCTCTGAGAACCTTCCGATGTTGGAGGTTTGATGACCATTGTTTTGGTAAATCTTTTGATAATGCACCCTGGTTGATGTTATTGTCCATGACCTCATGGTTCACTAAAACATGGAGGGATAGCTGATTTGGGTAAGAAATATTAGTTTACGAGATGTGGTGATTTAGCAATTAAAAGCTGTTTTATATAGCTTGTCCATGTGATCACTTGTTTCTTATCTGTAAAAGAGCTGACCGTACGTCAGGGCCTTCGAAACCATTGTTTCTATTTTGGTCAACAGTATCTGTTCGTTCTTACAGAATGTGCAATGGCTGCAACCCGTTACAGTTTATGAATTCTCTGGATAAGTAATCACAAACCTTCCTGGTCATGACACTTGGAATTCTTCCATGTAAGTTGATGTAGGTTACGTCACAGGGAAATGACAGTGCTTGTTACAGGAGATTCTAGAAACCCTGATAAGATTCCATGCATACGCAATAAGGATTGTACTAGCTTCTGATATATACTACTATCACCAAAAACATTATTCTGTTTTTAGGTTTTATGCATTAGGTGAAACTTGGGAGACTTATGCAGTCAATTATATTTGTGAGCCTATGTTTGTGCCAGACTATGATGATTGATTCTTGCTTGGAAGCTGACAATGGCCAAGATGCCCTCCATGTGCTTGATTGAATTTCTCTTAAACTTGGATCCATTAAGTTACAATATGTTCTAAAACTTATCTGCTAATGATTTAATCATTCATTATTTGAAAGTCAGTAGCAGTATTTTTTTCTCCAAGACTTCTTAATGATTGATCACTATGGCAGTAACTTAAAATCAAGATGTTTTGTTTTACCATCGATCTTCAATCTTATTCAAGCCTCTAAACTTATTGCTAGATTTTTGGCAAAGTCAACTTTGGGCTGGAGGGGTTTGAGACCTAAAGGCTAGTTGGCCTCTAGTATAATCTCATGTAAGTAAACAAGCAATTATATAGAGTTTCCTTAGATTAAGAACAAGACTGAAACTTTTTTTGCTGCTGTCATTTTGGTGGCATTGTTGAGTTTATGATACTCATTTTAAATTATGTTGGATATGGAAACTATGCAGAATGCTCTACATGATTATTCAGACCTATAAAAGCTGATTTTCTCGTGATTGGTATGTTACGAAAAGCTTTAAGAAATCCTTTATTCTTTTTCTCATCCTGACTCCAAAAAAGAAATCCTTTATGACATAGAAAATTGTCATTTTCCGGTGCTTACTGATTTAGACATTTCAACTGATGACTAAGAGTTCTTGTTTATTGTGGATTTTTGTGACCAACTATATAATTTAATTTTTTCGATGGTTTTGGCTGTAGAAATACCTGATATCTCTTTTGCAACACTTGCAAATTCTTTTTATATTATCTGTGTTACGCCATTAGATCTCATTTATTGTCAGCGCTGGTATTAGTTTTATGGAAGTGATGATGGCTGAATGCACATGCTTGGATATTTTTGTTTGGTTAGTGATCTTGTATCTTAGAAAATTAGAATTCCTGCACGTCCTTTTTACTTCAAATGTCTTTAGTTTCAATAGTGAAATCCATCTCAAAGTTTGGTAAATATTGATCATTTCAAAGCCTAACATCTGATGTAGAATAACATTTGGAAGTCTTTTAGCTACTTAAATGCCAATTTCGGTTCTACTTTCATACTAATACATCATAGCACAATGGTTAACTTGTAAGAGCTAAGGTAAGTTCTTATACACATGATGCAACTTCTGCTTTTTACAAATCTCACGATGAAGTTTATTTTTTGTTAGGATCAAGAACATGTGATAATCAGATTGTTGTCAGTTTCTTGTATGCTTTTTGAGCTTTTTGCCTAACCCAGATTTATTATATTTGTAGACATTAGGAATGATGGAGGAAGAGAATTTAATAGAAAAAGTATTTTGACCTTCTTGGTGGTCCTTTATATAGTACCCAATTTCCTCTATGGGGTGAGAAGTGAGTGGCAGTTTTATATTTTCTGAAAAATGGAGTTGTCAGGTGATTCAACACAATCTGAACCAGGAACTTCTAATGCTGCTTGGTGGGCTTCAGATCTTATAGAAAATTTAAATTCTGTTTCTTTGGCCCCACGAGAAGAAACTTTGACTACTGGAGAGTCTGCAAGTGATGTGAGGCAAGCTGTACACTCATCTCAGGTTGCTTCTGAAATATTGTGGTCCACTGGAACCTTTTCAGGATTGATACCTAATGGCTTCTATTCTATCATTCCAGTGAGAAATAGAATCATTTACCATATATTTTTAATTTGCTATCTCTATTATTTCTTTAAATTGTTTTGATTCCCTTGAGCAATAAAATGTTTATTTTTGTTAATTAATGCAGGATAAGAAACTCAAGGAGCTATTTGACACTATTCCATCTCCTGATGAGCTTTTCTCTCTTGGTATGGAAATGTCCATGGCTGACATAATTCTTGTAGATGCAGAAAGGGACAAGAAACTCTCCATGCTGAAGCAATTAAGTGCTGCCATGGTGAAAGGAATATATGCGAACCCTGCTTTAGTAATAAAAAAGATTGCTGGTTTGGTATGTTCTTTTTACTCTTCCTAGTTTGGCAATCCTAAAAAAAATGAGTCATTTTCACCCAACTAGCATGCAACAAATTATGAAGGGTTGACTCAGTCAAACACTTTAAACCAGATTGCATCAGTTGTGGTTTTTTGTTGCATAGATGTGGTCCTTCAGGTTTTGTAATACATAACTGCTCTGACATTTTGGCCAATCTCCAAATTTGTTTTGGTTTCACATTGAACATTGTTGTCATTCTAGATCAATCTCATAATTGCACTTTTTGACTTATAGAAATTTTGTAGTCCAGGAAAGGAAAATTTCACAATTAGAAAGGATAAGTTTGGAAATATGATGAACACATTGAAGATATGTAGCAAATTTGAAGGTTGGAAGGGTGGCAGATGACACCTTTTTCAACCTCATGAGTTTCTTAACTTGTCTTGTTACCAACTTATGCAAAATAGAGTGTCATGACACCCTAAATCTATGTATGGCAATTGCACTGATACAACAAAATAATTAAAGATAACTGAATATATTTGATGGAGTGCAAGGAATGGTGGAAATTGTGAAAGTATACTAGAATCCGTAAACAACACACATCAAAAATAGTGGAAGATAGCTAAGGCCATGCAGCCTAAAAATGCATCATTTCTTTCATAAGAATTTTATCATAGCTTATTAATAAACACAATAAAAGGCAAATATATGATTACATAAAGATTGGTAGCATTTCACTTGTGAAATAACTTTCTCAAAACCAAGGTAAAAGTGTGGATTTTCTTAATCAAAGTTTTGCAGGAGTACTTTTGTTTTACAACTATATTTAACTAACCTAGACACATCCATGGGTCTAAAACTTTTTTTCCGAATAAAAGGGCGTACCCGATACACGAGGCTTTGCCAGTGAGACTATTTCTTTGACTTGAAACTTGGTCTCCTGGGTCATAAAGGAACAACATTTCCTAATAAAACATTTTTCCTAATAAGATCCCAAAACTTATGGTAAGTTGGTAACTCCTTTCTAAATAAAATAGATCTAACCATATTAAATTACTCTCTGCAATACGCAACAATAGATTTGTGCAAGGAAATTTAGTAGAAATACATTGGCTCAACTAACATGATGTCAAATTACATAGCAATGAATAGTTGAATATCAAACACTTTATATCTTTGCACACCATACACTGAGATTGGAGAGAAGTACTTTATGAAATATTATATGAATTAATTTATCCCACTAAATAATGATGTTTTGGCTAGTCTACTTTGTCATTAGATTATTATTATCTCATTCTGTATAATTTGGCAGGTTGTATTGATGACGTTTAAGAGAAGGAAAGGTGTTAGTTTTGTGAAATCAACCAAACCATTAGGTTTTGTTTTTACACATTTAAGAAATATAATCCTGGTTATGGGTGCATTTGCTAAAGCATGTTTTATGTTCTATTTGTGCCTTTGTGGACATTTATATAGACATCAGAATATACATTGTTGCATCTACAGTAAGTTGAATATAAGCATGAAATATATCCACTCATTATTCAGTAGAAAAATTATCCTCGTCATTTTTTCTGGTCTTGTGCTTAATTGCTGATTCAAAATCAGGTCTTTGACTTCTATAAGCGTCCAAATTCAGAGCTGAGTCCTGCAAAAGCTTCTGTAGATGATATTTCTCATTTGATGGATAATAAAGGTATCCAACTTCTAGGGCAGATTAGGCAGGGATCATGCCGGCCTCGCGCAATTTTGTTTAAAGTTTTGGCAGATGCTGTTGGTCTTGAGAGCAAACTTGTGGTGGTAATAATCATTTATGTTACATTGCAGTGTGCTTAGATTGATCTTCACACATTGAACTATGAATATATACTACATGGATTTGCAAATTTTAGCCCTACTTAAATTGTCATTTTGTCAAATTATGTTTATATACAGGGTCTTCCTAGTGATGGTGGTGTCGAATGCATAGACTCATTCAAGCATATGTCTGTGGTAGTTGTGCTGAATTCTGTGGAGCTGCTTGTGGATCTTATGCGCTATCCTGGACAGTTAATTCCATTTTCAACCAAGGCGATCTTTATATCCCATATTTCTGCAGCAGGGGAGAGTGACTCTGCTGAGTATGACTCTTGTGATTCTCCCCTTGAACCCAATAGTCCATTATATGGGCTCTCTGACAAAGTGGAGGCTGCAGGGTATGATATTTACATTGATATGATACCAACCTCTTCATGGTTATTTTTTCTGGTGATGTGTCTCTGGTGCTGTCATTATAAAATAGCATATATTTATCCATGGGCTACTTGCCAAATATATGATGTAAAATGCTTCTGTAGCCTACTAAAAGAAGTATCACTGCCCTGCTATTTTCTTCTTCACAATTATTTGGGAAGTACTTTAACTTATTCACCTTTGGATTTTTTTTCCCAGCTCTCATGCAATCATCTAAAAAAATTTGATTTCATCCGAAACTGGCACCAACAGATGGAGGATGGAGTATTAGAGCTTCAAACAAGTCAACCTAACTTGTTAATTGGATTTTTTTCTGAACTTTTTAGGATGAATACTTTTCCCTCAAGTTATAGTACTTTCTGAGACTAAATATCTTACAGTCTTATGAATATTATCATTACTATTTTAGTATTTTTCATGAGTGGCAGTTGAGCTTAATAGTTGGGAATTAGTGGGTCTTTCTTAAGATATTTCCATACTGTTAATTTCTTTATTTATGTTTTATCCAAAATGTAAATGTGCATGTACTATTTTTTATTGAAAAATCTCTCTACAAAGGTTTGGATGCTCTATCTTCAGTCTCCATTGCCTGTTTACCCTCTCTATGAATTTTCTCAATCTACACATAAGCCCTCTTTCCATTTATATTCTTCTCTCTAAATACTTACACTTTTCTTTAATATTTTTGCATCATCCTTAATCAGTTCACTAATTTTTGCCTTCATATTTCAAGACTGTTGAATCCTTTATGTAACATCAGTATGGATTATTTGGTGTGTTCTTTGCTTCCTTCTTGGACTTTGCATAGTTAGACTATCCAATAATTGGAACCTTTTGATTAACTGAAACTATTGCAGTTTTTATCAGCCTTAACCTCTCTTAAAAAGTCAAATTCTGTGAACCAACCAACAACCCTTTGTGTTTAATTACAATATTCCTGTGAAACCTGTTAATAATTCAATTATTTGACCATCAGAGATCTCTCAGTTTTATTTCCTGTCTTGGGACTAGGTTGATTATGTGATGATAACCAATATTTCCTATATCCTCTGGCCCACAACATGCTTGCTGGAAATGGTTGGTTTGATCCTGCATCAATTGAGCTTAACTTATAAAAGGTCCGACTTATCTTTACAAGGAAGTTCTTCACATCTAAATTATATTTACTGGAGCTAATTTTTTAAAGATATCTCCAATATTTTTCCAAAGTTTCAAAGTTTTTGTCGAAATTGTTTTATGCATAGGAAGATATCATGTAGTTTTTAACAGAAAGACACTAGTCTTTTTGTTGCGAGTAGAAGCAAATAACTATTTTACTAGTATTGTAAAACATATGGGCACCAAATGTTTTTCCAACATTTTTCTTGTTATTTCCTTATTTTTAAGTGTTGTTCGATACAAAATTGCAAAATTTCCTTATTTACTCTTAATTTTTGTTTTATGCCCCATATGTTTTTTGATGCATTCAAATCACCTTACCCTAATATGGCAGTTCAGAGCACTATGAAAATCTCCAATCTTCATATCAGCGTAGAGTTGACATTTCGTCTGGTCTACTTGATCACTCATTGCGCAGGGTTATGCTGAGATCAACAACTTTGGCAGAGGGAAATTTAAGGTGATATTTGAGGTTGAAAATTGAAATGGTCAACCACTGATTCTCGTTTTTTTCACCATTCTTGTTTTAGAACTTAATTTAAGGCTAATATTGTGTAGTATCTTTTGCTTTCTTGCCACTTAATCACATCAAATTCAGTTGTCTGCTTTTTGTTTATTTAACTTTTGCTTGGTTGAATGGCTGAATGAATGTATTACATAGTGAACCAGACATTGCAAATGTTTTCTGGAGGCGCAGCAGGAGAAAAGTTGCTGGTGGACGTACTGCTAGTTCAAGGTTTTTGTTGTTAAAATCCATATGGTTTTAATTTCCTGTGAATTTGTTATGCTTGTTGGTACAAAGTACAGGTTCATATAATCTAGCATCTTGATGCCTTTCTAAAGGTGTTTCGTCTTATACCTTTGTTTCTCCCTCCACTATTAGTTAAGGCTATGACTTGGTGTATGGCTTTCTTGTTGTTGTTGTATGACTTGGTGTACATTTGGGATTTCTATATGAATTTGATTTTGCTGGAAATTTTATGTGCATGGACAGTCCTTTTCTTTGATTGTTAAATCATGTGTCCTGATATAAGAAAATAACCAAAAATGAACCTGTGTTTCTGGGTTTGTTTTGCTAGGCTTGTTATTTATGCTTCATTGGAATCTGGGTATCTGGTAATTTTGTATGCTTAGGAGGACGTTCTTGAAATTTTGTATGCTTATTAGGACCTTCCTTCAAGAGCTTTCTCTTTTCTTCTTCTGTAAGTATCTCAATAAGACATCCTCAGTAGGAGTGCCTGAAGTGCTGATCACTCTTTTCATGAGTGAGGCAACTATTTGAACATCTATTTTTTTGTGGCATGTGATCTCTGATGTAATGATTCAAGTTTTGAAATTATTTTATGTTATTTAAGAAATTATAAACCCTATAATTTTAGCTATTACAATTGATAGTAAACAGACTTAAAATCAAGGTTTGAAATATCGTACCGTACCAGCGTTTTGACCTTCGCTCGGTACAGTACTATACTGTATACCGTATATATATATAAATGATTTTTTTATATATAAAATATTTTTATAAAAGGCGACGTCGCCATAAAAGGAGACGTCGCTTTTAAAAAATAAATAAATATAAATAAATAAATAAATATATATATACCATTCGAAAACGGATGGTTCGTGTACCGATCAATTGACGGACTGGTACGTACCGCTCGGTACGGGCGGTATTATTCAAAATTGTATACCACCATGGTTTACGGACCTCTTGTTCCCCTTTCAGGCATGCAACTGTAAGTAATGGAAGAAACATGTCAATGCACAATGGTTGTAGCTCTTTGATGGCCCAACTAAAAATCTATCACGGAGTCAAAATGCTTAGGTTTGGTTCCAAAGTTGTTGGTCCATAATGAAACACTTATTTTTACCAGCTGCAATTGTCTTAAAGCTAGATTCACAGTGCTGTTCTGACATGTCTGTGGATAATTTTTCTTTTTGAGCTTGCAGTACAAAGCTTTAGTATTACATCTTGTTGTTTTGATACTTGCAGTCCAGAACATCCTGTATCTAGAGCACGAGGGCGGTCCATGCTTGGTGGTGATAGGCAGTTGTTTAGAGAATATGCAGATGGCGTGATCATTTCAAGGTCCATTAGCTGTCTGTGCTTTAGTTATTCTAGTGTTTTCCTTTCATATTTTTTTTTCAGCTTTTCTTGGAATGACTATTATTCACTACCATGTAAAGTCTGATTCTTACTTGCAAGTCTTTCCAAGTGCAGCTTGATAGTTTTATGTTCTTAGGGCTTTATATTTCTTTAATCATTGGAATCCTATTCCATGTATTTACTAGCAAACAATCTGATTTTTATCTCTATCATTTGCTTTATCGTGCCCTTCATCTACCTTAGAGCATAGTCAAACCCCCCGCGCTTTTGTGAAACCTTTATCAAACATGCTGACTTCAGTACTAAATCACCTTCCCACCCACTACTAACTCTAGCTAGTTTGTGATCCCTTTACCTAGTCATGGTTGAGCAGCTAATACTGAACTAATAGCTCAAGTTGTTACTGTCATAGTTTATTAGGACTCTAGCTAGGAGAGTCCTAATTGATAGGGGCATTCATGTAAAACCTACCTAAGCCGACCCTTATTAAAGATGTGAAGAGACCGGCTAGGGTTAGGAGGTTGTTTCTTAGAAGAATAAGGAATTATAAAGGAATATGAGTCTTGAGTATGAGTCCTATTAGGAGTTGGTTAGAAGTATGAGTCTTGAGTAAGAGTTCTATTAGGAGTTAGGGTTTAGAAGCCCTATAAATAGCTATGTATTCATCATCTTTTGATAAGCAATAGATGAATCTTTTCTGCAGCCTTTGAGCAGCAACTTGGAGGGAGGAACCCCTATAGAGTTCCAAGGAGACCGATCCCCTAAAGAGATCAACCCTAAGTTTAGAATCTGCAAGGGTTCTAACATAGTTGTAGTTAGGCAGACAACTAGTGCAACTAGAAGAAATTGGGAAAATTCTTGAAGTTGGAGGTTATCAACTAAGATAATGCTTTTCACTTCTTTGACGGCACATGCATATTTAATGGCCAGGATATTGAATCAATGCCCTCTTCTACTTCAATCTATCTACATGGGTATACACGGTAAGCTTAACTCTCATTGGTGTGAACTGGGAGTGTTGGTGTTCCATGAGTTTAATCCTATATGCGGTAGTTGGAAGAGAATTGGCTTAATTTGTAAGGTTTGATAAAATTGCTCTACTACTATTAACTTGGAATTAAGTGTTCTGGACCAGTGACTCAAGCCTCTTAAATTAGTGATTTAATTATGTCAGGTCATGACAAATAGTATTAACTTGACTTAATTTATCCGGTAGTTGGAAGAGAATTGACTTAATCTAGAGGGTTTGATAAGCATTGTTCTATTACTGTTAATTTGGACTTAAGTGTTTTGGACCAATTACTCAAGCCTATTAAATTAGTGATTTAATTATGTCAGGCCATGACAAATATTATCATAGCAAACCTAATATTGAACATGGTGAGGGACTTAACTATTTTTAATATAACCTTTGTTGTGTGTTGTATTTTTAGCTTTTTTGTGTGGGAACTGATTGTGTTTTGGTATTCTAGTTGCATCTAAATGCTTATAGCATACCCAAACAATTACTAGTGTTCTCAAACTCACTTGCAGGTCAGATGGTGCTTCAACATCTGATGCTCGTAGGGCGCGAAGAAGAAGCATTAGCTTTACCCCGGAAATTGGTGATGATATTGTGAGGTTGGTGTACATTTTAGTTCAATTTATTGTTTTTTATGCATATACTGTAGCTGAAACTTCGGTATATCTATTACACCTTCACTTTTCATCTTCACATTTTGTAGTTATTCCTTTTACATATTTGTGAACCAAGTATATTGTAAATATTTTCTGGAATTAAATATCTGGATTGATTATTATTTTGACAACATAATTGTGTCCATATCAAGGAATTCCGTTTTGCCTAGACGGGTACATACTGACTAGTATATATTGGTTTGGGTATGAACCAGTGATACATGGACCAGGCCCATTTTGGACGGTCCAGTCCGGTCCGGCTATATGGGAAAAAAATGCATCTCCTCCTCATGCTTGCCATCCAGGTTGCCCAGCTCTAATCATAGACCTTCGACAGATGTTGTCACCCTTCGTTGCCCACTTTTGTAAGCTCCTCTACTTGTCTTCTTCCTTTCTCTTCCTCCTCCCTCTTCCTCCACCTTCGGCCACCATCTTCTTTCTCTTCCTTCTTGCTCCTCCTCTGCCACCTCTTCATTCTTTTTCCTCTTTGAATATTTGGTATCTATCGGTACCATATGTCGGTATGTACCTGTGGGTACCTACTGGTCCAGCTTGGGACTAAACCGGTACAAGATTGCATTCTTGGTTCATATTGTATATAAGATTTTCTTGTAAATGTTTCTGATAATATGAATGAAACAGCATACTTGATCATACATTGTAGTTGTTTCTACAATGTGAAATGTATTGTCATGTATATGCATTTAGAACTCCTTTAAATTATTTATGGATGTTCGTTAAACCACTCTTAGTTAACCAAGGCACATCATTCTGTTTGCATGTTTTATTTAGACATTCTTTTTAGAACAATGTGAACAAGTAAAACAAAAAAGATCTATTTGAGTCCTTGATTTGGAATAAATAAGCTAATGAATTTTTGTATGTAACATCATTATAGATTGCAGGAAGCATATGAACATTATATAATTCAAGTTATTGCATTATGCATTATGAATTCTTGGATGATGATATTTTATATATGGCTGTCATGTTCCAGCAACTGCTCGATTTTGTTTTTGCTTTTTTCTATGGGGGAACATTTATTGCTCTTCTAGTTGTTGTGTGAAACATATACCATTGCTTGATTGTGCATATTAATCTTCATACTTTTGGCCTCATGTTTTGATAGTCTTTCATCTTTCTTATAGAACTTCCTTTCCAGGGCTGTTCGAGCAATGAATGAAGCTCTAAAACAAAAGCGTTTCTTAAGGGATCATGATGGTGAAGGTCCGAGCTCATTCTCTATGAATGATAAATGCAGGTTGAATGATCCACCAAGTAATGTATGTATCCTTGTTCCTAGGTTTTCTAATGCTTGCTTCTTGTTTTTACATTCTTATTCATCATTTACACCATATTGTCATAAAAAGTTAAACGTTACAAGATTTTACCACTCTGATATGTATTGTTGTACATTATTTGATAATGCATTGTGTTATCGAGCTCAAATACATATTTCTCATCTTCTTGGCTTTCTATTGTCATATGGATCTTATCTTATCTGATGATTCACATATGTGAGTGTTATTCAAATTTTACCATTCTAACCTTGTTAAGATTTTCATACCTATTGTCATTTATGTTAAAATAAGATATTATGAGATAGCTTGTGTCATGTCAAAGGTATGGCAGCACACTCTAGTCAATGTGCTTGTGGTGGTTGGTATGGAACCTATGACATAACATGGAAACTGCTACATACATACCATATGCCGATGAAAGGGCAATTATTGTTTAAGGATCTATTATTGTATTATCTTACCTAGACTCTCTAATGCTTTTTCACTGACTTGCTCCATGTTGTATTATTCCAAGGCTACATTTATATTTACTTCTTTACCGTCGTAGGCGTTATTTCTGTGTAGTATCAGGATATTTGTTGTGCTGATGTTTCTTATAGCTTCTCTAGGACATCTAGGGCGAGGTTCTTAAAGATGCCTTAATGGAAGATGTCCTTATTGTAGGGAAATCTAGGACGACATCACTTAAACAACGAAAGAACAAAAAACAAAAATCCTCAAATTTCTTATAAATTGTGTTCGTCATCGTACGAAGATTGTTGCGCAAAATCCGTAAAACCGAAAACTGCGTATATGAAAGATTGTATTTTACTTAGGGAGATCGTATATCCCTGAATCCCTGCAGAACTGTAGAAGAGGATAAAGGAGGTCAAGCATCCTCCTCTCTAGCGGTGATCCACACAGTAGGGCTACGACGACACTCTTCAAATCTCCAAGCTTGCTATCTGAAGAGAAGGGAAGAGGAGAATAGGAGATGACAATAAAGAGAAGCTCTGGCCTATGAACCTTTGGTTCCCTCCTATTTATAGTGGTCTCCTGTCAACATAGCCCTAATGGATCATGCCTTATTGGGTATTGGATCTCCATCAAACTACCCAAGCCTCTTAAATTAGTGGATCTTTATCAAATAATCTCTCATTGGTTCTTATTGAATCTCATCTATAGGATTCAATAATTCAGGAGTTTATTAGATATCCAATAAGATAGGGGTTCCGGTGGATATCTCATATTTGAATCTTTACTTGTTGCAACGCCTATCATATATGTGTGACCCTTTAGGCCTAATATTGAGCTGGCCATGAGTCATATCTGTCAGAATTTCTTCTGACTCAGTGAATTATTATTATCTCCATAATAATTCACTCGATTCATCGACTGTGGACGTATTAGGCCACTACGTCGCAGTCCCCAAATGATACAGGGGAATCCAATCCATTGGACCTGTATGTCCTCAGTTACCATATATCTATAGTCTCTCATCCATCTAATATCTCAAAGACCGTATATTGGGCATGGTGATGTCAGATTCATACGGTTTATGCTCCAGTCTCGCTCTAATCAGATTCTCTCAGATAACTTTTTCTCTTTCATTCCGAATGACTCTGGCCAGAGATTTGTTTGAGCAAGAACACGTGGGATATTCCTCTCATGACACCGAGAGTGGATGATCCTCTATCGACACTCAATGGTCCTCGTAAAGATAGTTGTCACTCTCGATGATCGGCTATGCTAGATCTGAAACTTTCAAACCTACAAGTCTGGTATCAAAGAGTGGAGTACTAATACAAGACATCATTGGTGTTTCAAATCTAAGGACCAGGTACACCACTGGGACATCGAAATCATTGTCTGACAATAAGGTATCATTAACCATTCAACATTCCGTGAGCGGATCAATCACTGAACTCATTCTTCAATTAGCACCTTCATTGTAGCCCTAGTGTCCCCACACGAGCAGCTATGAAACCAGTTGCCTCCATCATATGTACGGGTATACAGTACACCAGTCTGTTCGGTTATCTCGATGTCCCCCTCGAGTAACCTATGATCGGGATTATTTAGGATATGTGTTTAAAAGCGAATCAGTCTCATTATCGTGATCTCGTCATGATCCGATTTTCATTTCACAGATCCATGGACATCACAATATGTATATGCATATATGCAACAAGCAATATAAAGTGATAAAATGTCAAATAATATAATGAGCAAAAGGAATGCGTATCATGTCACACGTGCTATCGCTCACGTGATTGGCTTGTAATGACACTTATGACTAGCACTTATCTTATTTTTTTTGTTTTACTTGCAATGATGGTGTTTCATTGTGTCACTGAACAATGACATGTTGTCTAAGAGTCACTGAGTTTGCAGCAATGCAGCATTGATTTATGTCTTGGTCAATATATTTTGTCATTACATTAGATCTAGGTAAGACAAGTTTAATTCTTCTGAGAATAATGGAGGGTGTGAGTCCCACCTTGAGAATTACTTGGGTACCCACATCTACAATTATTTAAACCGGAACCTTTTGAAGATGAAGAGAATAAGCCTGATGGTTAGCTTGTTGCTATGGAACTTTAATGTTTCACATTTCTCATCACATTTTTTTTGACTAGGTCATTCTACATTCTACCTTTTTTTCATGCTCTTTTGCTAAGTCTACAGCTGCGAAGCTAGTCTTTTGATGTATTGCCCATTTTTCCTATACAGCATTTGTGGAACTATAATTTTATGTGATTTAAACTTCAAGTCGGTTTCTTTGTCAGGATGAAGCATCTGGCAGACTTTCTGATACATGTAGTAATTTCCGAAAGCAGACAGGTTCAACTCAGAAGGCTATATCATTGCCCTCATCTCCTCATGAATACAGGGGCCAGACATTAAAGAGAAGTGGGGACTTTCTAAGAACAGAAGTCATGGAGTCAAATTGGAACAAACTTTTGCAGACATCTCCCTTTTTGAATAAGCCTTTATTACCTTTTGATGAATGGAACATTGAATTCTCAGAGTTAACTGTTGGAACACGAGTTGGAATAGGCAAGTTAGCTGAAAAAATATTTCTCTCTTGCATATTATTCCTGCAATTTGATTGTTGTTTACTTTGAATTAGGCTGGGCTCATATATGCTCATATTATCTATTCATGATCCTTTCTTATTGGTAACTTATATCTGCAACAGCGTGTCACATCAGTCCTAACTCTTTTGTTGCATTACTAAAATCTAGCAGATGGATCCATTCCCAACTTTTTTCTTAGTGGATTAGGCAATTATGTTCAAGAAACTCAAGTGGATTATATCGAGCTATATCTGTTGCTTAGTGTAATATGCTGGAATGATACTTTCTTTCTGTTGAAACCATTGTATCACCATAATATTTTTGGATTTATTTTTTGTTGCACATAATGGAGCATATTTTTGGAGTATTATTAACAATGTAATTAACTACACAATTATGTGTGCTGTGAAGCGTGAGCAACTAGAAGCAACGTTTCTGTGGTAAATTAAATCCTTAGCCCAATCGATTGTAGGTTGACTTCAGAATTAGATGAGCCAAACTA
Source organism: Musa itinerans (assembly GCA_001649415.1). Lineage (NCBI taxonomy): Eukaryota > Viridiplantae > Streptophyta > Magnoliopsida > Zingiberales > Musaceae > Musa > Musa itinerans. The sequence goes on from LVTN01000310.1 coordinate 62,994, forward strand.
ATATATTTAAGATATACATTTTTAATCACCGATTAACATCAAAAAAAGAAATTTCTTTTAATACCAGAACCTACATTATTTTCGCAATAACTAAGGTCATGTCACAATATGCAAGATAAGTAAAGAAATTTTTATAGTTGACTGGAAGATATCGAGAGCCAGGAACATTTGGATACATCACTGTTCTCTATAGAATGCTCATATGAGGTCCTAGGAGTAAAGGGCATGTGGTCCTAGGGATATCTTGCACAATTTGGTAAGATTTCAATAGAATGCTTACAATGAACCACATCTGTTCTGCCATTGTGTCGGTACACACGTGCACCTAGTACCTTTCACAACAACATAACAAAAAAAATTTCATTCTTATTGTGTGCTGAGGCATGCCATACCATCCTGATTGGTACACATTTTCCAATAAGTTACCGATATTGGTTTCAGTACTGGTATTTTAAACCTTCTTGTTCTTGCTGTTTCAATTCTATTTCTATCACCTGAAAGAGAGTTGGTCTTGAGTTTTTTAGTTTATGAAAAACAGAAAATGTGAAACTTTTCTGAACAATGCTCTGATCTTAAGCATTTCTATCTGCCTGCTATATGCTGTTGTTCAGTGGGTACTGATGACCTGCTAAGACACCGGATGATAGACTTAACAATTTGTTTCGTCTATCTTTAGGATTCTTTGGGGAAGTTTTCCGTGGCATATGGAATGGTACTGATGTTGCAATAAAAGTTTTTCTGGAACAAGATCTGACAACTGAGAACGTTGAAGATTTTTGCAATGAGATATCTATACTGAGGTATCACTTCCTTGTCGCTTATAAAGATCTAAAATTCTCTTTCTATTTTCAGATGCTTTGTTCTTACTACATTTTTTTTCTTTTTCAGCCGTCTCCGGCATCCGAATGGTAATGATTTTCTGCTATCATGTGATAGATTAACAATGAATTTTCCACACACAGTTTTCTTCACTTATTTTTATTATATTTCTTTCTGCAGTTATATTGTTTCTTGGTGCATGTGTGAAGCCGCCACACCTGTCATTGGTTACAGAATACATGGAGATGGGATCTTTATATTATCTTATACATACTAGTGGCCAGAAAAGGAGGCTAAGTTGGCGTAAGAGATTAAAAATGCTTCGTGATATTTGCAGGCAAGCATCAATAATATCCTACTCATCTTCTGCATCAATAATATCCTACTCATCTTCTCTCCTATGGTTATCCACTTTTCTGTGTCTCATATTTGCTTTACCATGCTTCTGTTTTGAGTATTTATCTTCTGTAATTTGCATCGTGGCATGGCCCCCTTGTGCATAGGATTCTCTTAGAATGGGATGAATTGCCTGACCATTTATATTTGATGGATATTATTAGATTCTTAGTTGTCGATGAAAGTATGCCTTTAGTGTTTCTTTTCTTTTCTTATAGTCACTCCTTTATTCCTTTTATTTATTTTTATTTTATTCTCTAAAGAAGGCATTATCTCTTTTCCCTTCCTACAGCCCATATTCCATTTCTTATCAACAGTTTTTTGTCCATAATCTACTAAGTGTGGAAGATTTTGGAGGTCGGCACCTCAACTATTGTCATGTGTTGATATATCTGATATTAAGACATCCTTATTTCTTTGTGTACAATATTGCCATCAAAGGTTGCCATTTCATGGCACAAAGGTAGGATAATACCTTTCTAGCATGGAACGATTCCATGTTGTGTTGTTCATTACACCTCTGCACCAACCAACATAGGCCAATGTTGATTTTGTCATAGTTGATACATCCAGCATGGGTCAGCATGGTCTATGTCAAATTACTTTCTGAGACATCATGAGGTAACTCATGCTGACGCAATCTAATTGACAGTAAACATTGGCTATCATTTTACTAGATAAACTCTGCTTCAAGATAAACGTACCTTAATTTTTTATCCTAGAATACTGGTAGTAACTATAGATCGCCAACTTGTGTTTGGCTCGATTTCATTTTATTTACTTCTGATATTTTTCGTAGCATTTTGTCCACATCATGGTAACTCCATTAGGCCACCTCGCAGATGCTGCTGGACCTCCTTAACAATAGGTCAAGGAACCTGTTGAAAATCCATTTAGTGTCCCTAAGAGTACAATAATGTTTTGTGTACAGAGAAAGGATGCTCCACTGTTCATTCACATGTTTGCATTAGGACTTTAGGGCATTCAATCAAGTAGATGATATTTTAATTGATGTAACCCTGATGACAATTACATGTAAGATTGATGAAGATTCATACAGGTGTGTAAATATTATGAAAAATTATACATGTAGGTGAAGTGGAATCAGGTGGGCCCTACCACAAATGAGCTAACTTTAGTTTTACCTTCACCCTAAGAGTAATGATGCGACTTCTTTTAGGTAGACATCCAAAACAATTCAGATTTCCATGTTGAAGATTTGTGGGAAAGTAAGATAGTAAGATGATTTATTTAAGAAGATCAGAGTGAGCAGCATTAGCTTCATAAACATTACAGAATTCAAGTGATGGAAAACTATCACAGTGAATGTGGTTGTTTTTGTGAGTCTATTTTTGCATTAGAAATTGGATAATGAAATTCCATTGCATACATAATAACAAGGTTTGTGACGTTCGTCTTACTGGTCCAAATTGATGTATTGACTAGTTGGCGGTACGGTATGTACCGCTTCGTATCGACGTATCATGTGTCGATACGATGGGGTGTACCGACAACACGAAAAAATGACCAAAAATAGTTCCAAAGATTCATAAAAAATAAAAAAATTAGATTAGGGTTTTTAAGTTAAAAATAAATATAAATTTAGTATAATTTTAGTAAAAATAATCTAAATTAGGACAGAATAGTGGCATATATCTTTTTCGAGCTTTGAGGAGTAGCTTTGTGATACGTTTCGAACCGTCCTTTCGTTGATATTGAATTATCTACAAAGAAGTGATTTTAATTGTTAGATTATCTGTTAAATAACTTAAATTTTAAGATATAAATAAATCAAATAATTGATCGATAGATATACTTGGTTCTACCACAAAAAAGAACGACAGGACTCCACGAGAGGTGGATCGGGATTCTCGATCGTATGTATCTGTATATCAATTTAATATGTTTGTCAGACCCAATCCTAAAATTAATCTAATGACATAGTATACTGATACACCATATGCCATTGGTGCATCAATATAGTGATGATCGTACTAGTCTGATCATCGTGAACCACACATGTCCGAGACTACTCATAAGGCAAGTACAATTATGGAATATATTGATTCAAAGGTTAAAGAATGCCGAAACTTCTACTTTTGTCACTGATCTGTTGCTCCATATCATAAGATCGATCACCGTACTATTGTTTGGAGAAGAATGACCAACTATCATCATATTGCTGTTGGCCATAAGATTCTTCATAATACAACAGTTGTGAATTCGACGAGCTCCGCTCTTTATCTACTTCATGTTGGCTCTGTCGTATCTGCTCAAAATCATCCATTGTCTTCCCCTTTCGTGTATAAATTTAACCAACACCTTGTCGAGCTCCATGATTTGAATCTTGGGTTGTAAGCGTAAAATATTGCTACACGGTCCATGAACCTTCCTCAAACTGTGTAGACAAGACCATCGACTCCCGACATCGTCGCCATTATAGATCGAGGCATTGCTATCCACATCGTTGCCATGTTTCTGGACCGAGTGCGTTGTTGAATGCGATTGACAAGGTGTCTTGTCACCCGACTTGATTCTTTCCAACAATGCAACTAATACTACTGTCTTTCCCTTTGCCTTTGCCTTTGCACGCTAGGCGTCTCTGGTTTCTCGAGTAGTTTGACTTGATGTTGTCTTGCTCCTTTCGCAACATACTGATCGAGAGGGATCTTCCTCTTACTAGGGTTGTGCTTTCCTCTTTTTTTATTGCTTCAGTGAATCACGAAGGACGTGAAGGATCTCTCGCCTCATCAACAAAAGGATCCTGTTGAATTTTTCTCTACTTTGACCTACTCTAACATCAGTTGTGAATCTTCGTTGTTGTGTTGAAGGTCGATGGGAACAATCTCTGATTCCTCTGGCTCCTTGCCCAGCTTAACATATCGTAATCTTAGCCGCATGTTGTAGTGGACATATTTCAGTTTCTACAACCATCTATACGATAATTTGTTGTGGATCTTCGGGTGAATCAATACGAACATTGACCGGTTATGTTCGCAACCACTCAATGTTGTCACCTACAAAAGGACATGTACGGCAATTTTTTTTAAATTTGGTGTGTCCCCTCCAAATTGTAGCCACTACTCGATTGTAAAAAGATATAAATAGGACTTTATTAGCATAACAAATAATTAACATCAAATATAGTTTATAACCAACATATGTACAACTTTCCCTTCCAAGATCCATACTATAATGACACTATATAGCAATATCGTTGTAGAATGAACCAGTTGTTTCTCGGAATAATTGGCCATCTATAATAGCATCAGCTACATCGATAGTGTTTGACAAGAGTCGATATATAAAATTTTTTTAATGTCAATAATAAATTTGATCACGTTCCAAGACAATATCAAAATTGAATGGTCGGATTTAAATAATACGTTGTAAGACAAATAATTTCGTTAGTAAGAATTTTTTAAATATTGAAAAAATATGAATTAAATTACACTGAATATGAATTTACCTGCATTATGGATGTCTTAGTCTATATGAACTTTAGCCCTGCGATCGATGATATATAAGTATTGCTTAGCCTTAAAATTATCTGTGTATGCTTTCTTGACCTCCACTCTTGTTCTAATTAGCATATGTCTAAGATACGGTATTTAGGGACGCTTGTTTATATCAACCTTATAGAGGACAACATAAAGTGGATCCACTCTTGTTATAATTTCATTCATGGTATCCCAAAATCTAAAAGAAATAATAGTTTTTTTCATCTTTTTTCATCGCTTGATCTCGAATACCTAGAATCGAACCATTTCTGTAAGGTGACAATTGCCTTGAGACCCCACCTCTTTTGTTATATTGACTTTAAAGGTAATGAAATTTGTAGCAAACCAAGTGACTTCGGGTTGAAGTATCTCAACATTTGTATACTTTTGCATCAAGAGTGGACCCAATGATTATTATATATAAACCTTGTTATCGACTGTGCTCAAGCTACACACTTGTTAACTGATGGTAGCTCATCAATATTCTTCTGTATTAGATCCATGTAATGAGTTACACATAAAGTCCAAAACATTGTTTTCCTTTTTTTCCATCAATTGTAAACCGATCTTCTTCAAATTGACTCGATTGTCGATAACTATCTGGACAATGTACTATGATCCAATCTCTTTTACCACAGTGTCCATTAGGTTGTCAATGTAGTTTACATCTTGAATCTTGTTGGAAACATTAACTAACTAATAAAAAACCTTTCGTCTGTTGCAATACACAAAAATTGATGATACTAAATCTTATTGGCAATATCCAATTGTTACACCTTAGTAAAAAATTTCAAAGTGAGGATTCAGCCTAGGCCTTAAGAACTTTATAAGGACAAACTGAGCTGAGAATATGGTTCTCAACTTACCAACAGTTTCTATTGTTTATTGTGGATTTAAATTCTTGTCGTCTTTTTTTGTTCTATTTTGAGTTGCTCTTAAATTGATATTATTTTATTTGGACAAGACCATTTAGTACTTCTGAACTTTTAGATTGGTTCAGCATATGCTTGTCATGTTACTCTCCAATTGTTGGTTGTCTGTATGCAGTTATATAACCATTCTGATGGTGGATTTGTAGTTCTGTCAAACAACCAAGAACTTACTTGATACCTGCCATTTAACTTGGTCCAAATTAGGACAACTCCATTCTCAAATTCTTTGTAGTAGTCCTCGCTTAAATATGCAATCTTCATTATTAGTCTTGCTTCAATTCTTGCACCAAGGTATGGAATACTGTTTGGGTAGGTCAATGTGATCTGATATTTACTGGTCTGACAACCAATTAGGATGCCAACGGAATGGTTTGGCTTGATCCAGAATGGGTTGTACTGCCCAATATACGTATTGGCTTGCTGGATGATAAAATAGCCTGGTACAATACAGTACCAATCAGTAAGTTTGCCATACCTATTATTATTTTTTAACAGTTGTATTAATAGTTGTTTCGTTTTCATGCTCTCACTCTCTGCCTCTGCCCTCCTCTGCTGCCCCCTCCTTTACTTGCACTTCTTTTTTCTGCCATTGTGTACTCTTCCCATGTTGCAGTCATTTCCATTTTGTTCGGATTGTCATTTTCTCCGACTAGTATCTCTTCTTTTCCTCCTCTTTCTCCTTCTGCCCCTTTCCAGCTCCTCCTTTACCTCCTCTTCCTCCAGCTCCTCTGCCAATCCTCCTTTTCTTCCTCCTCCCCCACCTCTCTCTCTCTCTGGCCCAGGTGGAACCACTCCATTCCGAGTATCAATATGGCAGTGTGTCAGAACTGTACTCTTCCAGCCACCAATTGGTAACCTCAAATTATTATTATTACTCCGTATGATGCAAGATAAATATGCTCATATGTAAATGTTCTATTCTTCTGGGATTCTACATTACAGATACTAAAAGTCGAGCTTTCTTTTAACCTAAACTTCTGTATTGATTGGGAAAGCTCAAAAAAAAGAAAAAAAGAAAGATCTTTGACTTGCCTTTTACATTTAAAACAAATTTTGTACAAATTAAATATGGCTGATGCTTATATGTATGATATATCATGAAAAGGTGAAAGAAGCCATCAAATAGGAATATTTTGATGCAGAAATTGTCAGGTATTTTTGTTTTATCTAGCTATTGCACTGCTAAATTTTCTATCCATTCAGTTCAGTGATCTTTTTTCTACAATTACTTGTTTACTTTTGGTTGATAGTTATGATTTATACATTCTCTTATATGATGCTTGCCATAACATTTTAGTTGAATCGTTAAAAGTACAAAATGATTTTAGCTTCATTCTGCTATTATCTAAGCAAAAAAATGTTATTACTGCTCTATAGAGTGCCAGATAACTTCTGGCCAACAATAGAATACCTTCTGGTTATTGTTTCTCCACTCAAATTCTGTAAAGAATTTGACATTTTATTTTGGTACTCCCCTTTTGGAACTGACTGATTTTGGGTTGATTGCATATTCTGCTTTGAAGGAAAAATTCCGAGTACAAATTACATTTTGCTGTGCCCTTTTCATGCATTAATTTCCCCAGATACTTGTTTGGTTGACAGCTTAGTTTTCTTCAAAAACCTGGATATAGGTGATCAGTGAAGGTCCATTTAGAATGATATTCTAACACTGTTTGCTTTCGCAAAAGAATTATCATTTGATACAAAAACCATATATTTCTGCAATAAGTACTCTTATATTGTGGCCTGATTATTTATTCCATGATATAAAAAGGGGGTTGATGTGCATACATCGCATGAAAATAGTCCATCGTGACCTAAAAAGTGCAAATTGCCTTGTGGATAAACACTGGACAGTCAAGATATGTGATTTCGGACTTTCAAGGGTGATGAAAGATGGTCCAATGAGAGATAACTCATCTGCGGGAACCCCAGAATGGATGGCTCCTGAACTCATACGCAACGAATCATTTACAGAGAAATGCGACATTTTTAGCCTTGGAGTTATAATGTGGGAGCTTTGCACTCTCAATAGGCCATGGGAAGGCATACCACCAGTTCAGGTAAGCGATGGTCTAGTTTTTTGTCCAAAATATGTTCTCTTGATAACAACTCAACCTAAAAGAAACTACCATCATTTTTTTGTGCTGTTAGGTGGTATATGCAGTTGCTAATGAAGGTAAAAGGCTAGACATACCAGAAGGCCCTCTTGGCAGCCTAATTTCAGGTACATCAAACATGGAGCTAGACTCTTTCTGATATCTTAGTATTGTCCACTAATCAACTGAAAGTACTTTACATATCTGCTGTAGATTGTTGGGCAGAACCCAACGAGCGACCAAGCTGTCAGGAAATCCTCACTCGCCTCCTCGATTGTGAATATTCTCTCTGCTGACTTTTGTGTCGACTGTAGCATGTACAGCAAGTAGACAGTCGTTTATTTCCTATCAGCCTTATTTGTAAATTGATTTATCCATTTTGTGTTGTGACAGTAGAGCTAAGTGATTTATTGTTAGGAAATGTTACATTTGTGATAGAGTTGACTGTCTTCTGGGTCAATTGATACAACAACTTGCACCTTTTTATATTTATATCTTTCGACAAAAATTTGTTTTTATTTTATCTCACTGGTGAGGTTTATTGGTTTTTGCAGGTTTGCTGGTCTGCCCATCTACGTAGAGAAAACAGAGACATCCTTCTCAAAGATTGTGCCTCCTCCTGCTGCCCTATACAAGAGATACCACTATCAAAGATTGGCCTCCTCCTGTTTGAAACACGGGTACGGCCGCTCGTGAGGGTCTGTTGACCGGCCATCCCCTTTGTTCTGTGTCATCGTGTCCCTGTTCCACAAACTAGATTCTGCATTCTTTTCTTTTTTACAAACCACCAAGAGTGTGTGTCACCGCCTCTTCCAACTCTACACTGTCAAACCCAAATCACAGCCCCAGATAAAAAGGTCTTGTGACCTGTTGCCATCACTACCTCTTTAATCCATTAGGTTGAAAAGAGAGGAAGAAAGATGAAAGGAAAAAAGCTGACTCCGACGTCTTGTTCATTAGGAGATCCAAGTTTGGACCGCAATATTCCCTCTCAGGGAACCCTCTATTTAAAGTTTTAATGCGCCTCGACTTCTACTTTGCTGATCACTTTTCCTCTACATGTACATGGCTGAAGTGGCAGCAGAGCAGTTGAAAGCTGAGTTGGAAGCAGAGAGACTAAAGAAGCCGCAGTTCGAAGTGGTAGCCGTGCTGTTGTCAGTTGAATTGAAGGTCAGAACAACAGTTTCCAAAAGTTGCGTTGACGCTCGACATCGTCTCATGTTCATACATGTTCCGCTGAAGATCCAGCGTCACTGGTGGGTCAGTCTTATTCTGATCATTTTTATCTTTGTCAGAATGATTAGACTTTACAAGAACATGAATTCATTTTTCTCAGGCGCATCCATTCATGCATGTAAAACAATATTAATGATCAAGAACGAAGTTACGTGACTAATTAATCCTTTCTTCTTTTTTTTGTCGGTCATTATTGAAACGACTTTAAAGTAGCTATCAATCATCCATATGTTTGGCGACTGTCACAAATGAGTGTGCGTTTAGGTCCGGATGGTGAAGCAACAAGTTGTCAATAAGATAAGGGAATGACATATACTTTTGTGAGATGACCTATAAAATATAAGTATAGGAATGTGTTGTGTAAAGAGCATGAAATAAGTGGATAACCCGTCTCGGTATAGAAAGAATAAAGGTGCTTTATCTCCGTGTGCCAGATGATGAAAGCATTATTATTCTTAATTAGCTGTTCCTTTTCTTCCATCTCTTTGATAGGGTTGATGCGTACAATGCAGACCAACATTATCTAGTCAAAATTCTCGAGACTAAAACTACGCATAATGGGGATCTAAACAGAGTCGTATGTGGAAGTTTGATGTACTCATGTTTGAGAAAAGAGGCTACAGGTATTACTCTGAATCTTAAGATGAGAGGCACCCTTTTATTTAATAAAAGATTTTTTGCTCCTTTAACAATCCCATTCTTTTGAGGTCATATAATAATTATCAACAGTTAGGATTATTTACAACCAAATTCATGTGACAAACATGTTTGCTGGCCCTATGTGGGGTATGATTGCCCTCTATTGTTTACATAAACCAGACAACGAGTACTCCATCCACATGTCGTTTATAATGTTTTACATTATGTTTTATGCTTAAGCATTGCATAATGTATTGTCAACTTTAAACCCAAAAAATAAAAAAAACAATTAACACCATGCTTTCTCATTCGCCTAGAAAAGATAATTGAATGTTTTTTTATTGTTTCACAAAAAGAAAAGATAGCCTAAAGCACTTTAACCTAACGTTGTTTAGTGGATTAGAAGCATTATTGTGAGCAATACAATAATAATATATTGTCCACTGTGCACTAGTGTTCGTTTGGTGTGCCCTGTCCGATCTTTTATATACGAATCGCAATACAATAACAATATATATATGGATGCAGCTTTTTAGTGCAATTGGGTGTTCTTGTGCAATAATCATCCAAAAAATCTCATAAGAGTTGCTCTACTTAATTTATTGCTCTCTAACGGTTATTCAATCATTCTCCATTTTGCTTAAATACTTTAAGATGTTCCTCGCATGATGATTACTGTTTCCCAGAGAGTTAACAATCTCCTCATTATCCAGGCCCAACCAGCTTAATTAATTCAGCACTTGTGTTTGTTCCAATTGCTATCCATGCATCGGACTAATGACATTTATGTCAAATGAACATGACAAATCCTTCATCTTTATGATACATTATATTCGAAGCCAAAACTCATTCTTATCAGGAGAACATGTCAAATCATATGATCGTGACAACCTTAATTGTAACTCTCTTTTTTTCATTTTAATTAAAGAATATGTTGTTGTGGGATTGAGCTGTTCGTCATGGTGCAATGATTCGAGCCAGGCTTAGAACATGGCAGTGAGAATATTTATCCAAGCTCCTCAAAATCACTGTCGCACACACCAAAAGCAAAAGAGAAAAAGGTAATCATCATGCCGTCATGTCTCACCAAAGCTCGCCCTCCCAGTTCTAACACCTGCAAAAGGAGGGGGCAAATATGGAGGGCATTCATTTCCCCTCTTTAAATATACCCTTTTCATATCCCTTCTTTCCCCCCCTCCTCCTCCCCCTCCTCTGCTCCTCCTTTCCACCTGAAGAGAGTAATAGATTTGAATCAGGAAAGAACTATTATTAGAGAGAGAGAAAGAGAGATATGAAGGAGGCCATATGGTGTTGCATCTCCTGCATCCTGCCGTGCGGCGCGCTGGACGTGATCCGTATCGTGCACGCGAACGGGCGCGTCGAGGAGATCAGCGGCACCGTCAGCGCCGGGGAGATCATGCAGGCTTACCCCAAGCACGTAATCCGAAAGCCACCCTCACCGTCGTCGTCGGACGGCGCCGACATCCCCAAGACCGTGGTGCTGCCTCCCACCGCCGAGCTGCAGAAGGGGAAGATATACTTCCTCGTACCGGTGACGTCACCGGCGCCAGAGAAGGCCCGGTCGCAGACGCCCGGAACGAGGAGGAGGAAGAAGAAGAAAGAGGAAGCAGCGAATGTCGACGTGGCTGCGACGGACAAGACGAGGCTGCTTCTCAACGACCAGTACTTGTCGGAGATCCTATCCGAGAAGGTGTCGACGCATAGGGAGAGGCGGCGAGGGAGAGTGGGAGTGTGGCGGCCACATCTGGAGAGCATCTCCGAGGTTTCCAATGATCTCTGAACACGGTCTTCCTTTTCCGTTTATCCTCTCTTCAAGCATCTCCTCCGATTCTCCAAGAGATGGTAATATCGCTGTAAAGACATATACACACCACCTTTCTTGACTTCCTACTCATATTTTCTGGTGTTGGATGATACGAGAGAGAGAGCGAGAGAGAGAGAGAGAGAGAGAGAGAGAGAAGAGTGTGCGAGAAGACCCCCACGTTTCCACTCCTCCTTTGTTCAGTATCTTCCGCAAGATATGAAAGGATCCAATCATTGATAGTACAGCAGTAGCCTCAAACATTGTACAACTTCATGCAGAAGGAATTCCGCAAGAAATCGCCTTCCTATTCTCTGATGAAGATCTCAAAACTAATCCTTAAGGCCATATGCTATATGCTTGCTAATCCAGAGTCCTCTAAAACCCTAACTTCTTTTTCTTTCTTATTTTTCATGCACTTCGATCTCACAAAAACCCTAACTTCAACATCTAACAGTTCCGAAAGACATGCTCGTGTACTTCCTCACTTGTTTTGTCCTCTGCAACTATAAGTCAAGATAAGAAGCTCGGTGTCGTCCTTCAGGCAAAAAGCTTCGGTAGGTTGTCTAAACTAATCAACTTGTATTAGCTTTGGCTATAACAATGTTGAGATCGATGGGTTGCGATTCCAAGGAAAAGAAAAGAAAAATGGAAGCTTGTGGATATCCTTCGATCCTGCTTCGTGTGTTGTCTACTTGTCCACATAAACTCTCCCGTATAATTAGCGTCGTTCTACGTCACTGATAATGGCAGCTCAACAGATCAAATCATAGAGTTAAGATCCATCATGCTTTGAGATTCTTCCATGTAGACTCGAATGACGCCTTGAGCCTTCAAATCATTCGTGATGATGACTCGCCCTCAATTCTGTCGCCATTTTTTTTTTTTATTGGATTAATGCAGGGAGTCCTTTTCAACTTGACATGTCAATCTCAACATATTATCACCCATCTCTTTCGATCCTTGATTACTTGAAACTAATCTACTGTTCATCTTCACCTTTTTTTTTTCGTTCAGAGGATCCAAAAGAACAAAATTACTATGGTAGCAAAATAATACTTTGCATGCTTCTACTAACTTAATCATTTCATACAAGCATAAAAGAAAAAGAGAATTGGAGATTCAGTATTTTGACTCAATGGTTTGAGTTCAACAAAATTAATTATTACATCGGATCGAATCGAATCGACTGTAATAAATAGTAAAATCTCGAGTTAAAAAATATCATAATTAATAGAGCTAAAGGGCACATATGCTATGATAAAAAAAAAATTATTATAAACTATATTAGTTGTTTGACAAAGGCTTCAAAATTCTTAGTCAAAAAAAGAATTATAACATCCCGATTTAGTTCCACCTTTGATGTGGAATCAAAGGTATTTTAAACTTAGATATTTTAATCAACAAATCAGTTAATCAAAGGTGAGAAATAATCTGAATCCACCATCATCAACTTACTTAAACTTAGATATTTTAATCAACAAATCAGTCACTTTACCTCCATGTCTCTTTGCCATTGAACCACAAATAATGGAGACTTTAATGCAAGCTAGCCCAATAATTCGATGCTTCATCACGTTGTCTACCTCCATGGGAGTCGCCATCAGGAGCTTTCTATGGTGGCCAAGCAAGTTAGGAAGGGCCAATTGGGGGTTATCCCCTCGCTGGTGGAAGGCAGGAGGAACGGATGAGGGTAACCCAAAGGAAGGGAACTTTGCTGAGAATGGATACAAAGGCATAAGGCCACAATGGCACATGGGAAACCCCCTCGCAGCCTTACACCGTTAGTGTGTGCGTATGTGTGAGCCATGCTTTGGGTGGGGGTGTCTTAGAAGAAGAAGAAGGGTGGGAGGGACTCATCATTGGATGTGACTGTGCTGCTGTTGCACTGCCCTTCGCGTCTGTTCCTTTGGGAACATACGTCGATCGCCACATGCGCGTTCGGAACTGCTTTTGGGAGTTCGCTTTTGCGGGTTCGGATCTTTCAACAGGATGTTAGCAGATAGATTAATAGGGTGGGTGGAGTTGGGCTTTTGCGGGTTCGGATCTTTCAACGGGATGTTAGCAGATAGATTAATAGGGTCGGTGGAGTTGGGCTTCGTGGGTTCGGATCTTTCAACAGGATGTTAGCAGATAGATTAATATGGTCGGTGGAGTTGGGCTTCGTGGGTTCGGATCTTTCAACGGGATGGTGGTAGGTTGATCTAACCCCTCGGGTTTCGAAATTGATGATTCTGATTTTAATTTGAAATTTCTTAAAATATCCCTATAATTAGTTATTTATCGAACTATTGAAAGGGCATATTTATCATTTACAGGGGTATTTAATTATTTTAATTTTTCGATAGATTCGAAATCGAACCGAATCAGCTCGACCATGGTTCGACTCGAAATCGTTTGACCCGATTCGATTTAGGTTCGAACCGAATTGAGACCAAATCTAATGCTAGGAAATTAATGGGGTGGAATATAGCTTTTGAGAGTTCAGATCTTTCATCAAAAAATCCTTGCCAAATGTATTTGTTAGAGCAGGTTTTCTTCCGACAGAATGGGCAGCAGCAAAAGAAAAGAAAATAATGGAAGACCTTAAGAGAGTAAAAGGAAAAATAAGAGAGAGGGAGAGGATTGATATTTAAATTGCCAATCTATTTTTGAATAAAATCTTAAAAAATAACAATTATGTATATGGTCATAAATAAAAATTTTGTCTATCTCAAGAAGTAAAACTTACAAACTTACGTATCTTAAAAAAGAAGCTAAATTTATAAACTTGAACAACTTAAAATTGTTATTAGCTTATATTTTGTAAAACTTACATATTTTAAAATTTTCTAGTTGCACTTCTCCTTTTTATCGATGATAAAGGGAAAGAAATTATGATGACGATCATACATAAAATGATTATTTAAAATTATATATGATTTGAAATCATGCATGTAATGATGATTTTATATTTTAAAAATATATATGATGATGTAAAAATGGTCAAAAGATCAAATCAGCCATTAAGCAGAGATTAAAAGAAGGGACAAAATTGAAGTACACACAGTAAATGATAAGACAGGAGAAGTGGCCCATTTGGTCCGGCCCAATTCCTTTCTAAAACGAGGAATAGAACCGATACGAGGGAGGGAACGAAAAGAAACATAGGAATCTGATGCTCACAGAGAACAAAGTTGAGATGTCTTTATATTATTCTTGTCCTCCAATAACTCCTATATATATATTTTATTTTCCGAACCATCATCATCATCATCATCATCATCATTCTCTTCGATTAATGAAGTTGCATTGCCTTTATGAAAGGTTTAATTAAGTCGAAGCTAAATGAACCATACCAAAAGCAAATGTAATATTTGTCATGCTTTTAGTAGTACAATAATTCATTAACTCTCTCGAATTTAATGAGATAACTAACTCATTAATTTGATAACCCTAATTTGATAACCCCAATTTGATGTGATAAATAAGCAATTAATTTGATGAAACTAAATTACGAGATCCAAATACTTCAGTCTAAGTTAATAGTAATAGTTTGATCTCAACTCAATTCTCTCCTCATAATAGTATGTGTGTCTTGATATCATGCATTAGGATTGGGTTTGATAAGATAATTAACGAGTTCTCAGGAAGATGTCACACGAAACTGAGAGGCTGTAATGGCTAAAGTTGATAGCTTACGTGACCATCACGAGAAGTAGAGATGCTGGACATCATTGCAGTAGCTTAATAATGATGATGCATGGACTCCATCAGATATCATACTTACAGATCAAGCTATCTTATATTATGGCCTTTACAGGACTGCAACGAGTATCCCCAGGCGGCATGGCATCTCTTCGAAGCATTCGCGAGCCATGTTCTTTAATGGCTCCCTCCGATTCCTCCGAACATTTCTTGGGAGGAAGATATGCGAGCGTTTACGGCATCAGATGCGGCTCGTCCCACGATGGATGAGGTTTGATAGGTTGGCGACGTCGAGGAGCACTTTAGGAGTCTCTTGAAGAAACATCTCCGCTGCTGCCTCTTTCGAGTAGCCCGAGCAGTCTGGTTCAGATGATAGAATTATTAGGATTCTAGCATCAACGGTGCCTTCTATAAAAATAAAAATTTAAATTAAGATAAATAGATGAATAATTAGTTTCTTTTTTATGTGAATGAGGATGAGAATATTTGTTGGGCTATGATTGATTTTTTTCTTGTTTAAGAAATTTATATTTTACCATTTCGACTAATAATATAAATATGTAATCTTGGATGAATAGATTGAAAGTACTAATCGGTCCTTCTACTACCGATAAATGTGGTATTAGGATTTGATTTCAAGAAAATAAATAAGAGTATATTGATTAAAAAAGTCAGAGGGAGGAACTAGTATGTCGAGAAGGTGAAAAAAAAAAAGAAGACGAACATTGGAGTAAATATTTCTAATCAATTTCTTCATAGATGAAAATTATTGATTTTAGGTCACTAATTTTTTTAAAAAAAATCTATTTATTTTATAAGAATTATAAAATTTGATTAAAAAAATAGTTTTATTAAGTATAATTTACAATATCCCAATATTACTAACGATCAAATATACATAAAGATGTAAAAACTCTTTGCATGCTATAACAAAAATTGATGAGTCTATATTTTCTCAAATCAGGATTAACAACAACAAAAACTAAACAAATATTAAAAATATATATATAAGTACATACAAGGTAAAAACTTTAAAGCTTTAGATTCTTCGATGTGAATTCATAATTCATTTTTTTCTTAAAAGTCTTTTCTATTATCAATACTTAAATGATTAAACAGTAGTAGATATAATGTTTATCTTAAATTTGATATAATGTTTACTACTATAAAATTAAGTGTTAGGCTTGGTGGATGATGACCTAGAGCCCTGCTTAAGTGTTAGGTTCGATGGCATATGAGTTGATATAGGGTAAAATCAGTCTCTATCAATGCATCATCGTATCATTTTCAAGCAATTTAAAAAGTTCTTATATACATCAAAGGAACTCTCAAATCATGATATAGCTAGTGTTAAGAAGATGATAGAAAAATACTTCAAGATTTGACTCAAAAGTGATTTTATGAATAGCAAAAAAATAAAAATGTGTTGCTCTATGGCAGAGTATGTTATGATTATAAGTATAACATATCAAATAATATGGCTTCGATGAATCCTAATAGATCTCTAAGAAAAGTAAAATGAACCAACTAAAATCTATTATGATGATAAGTTTACCATTGCAACTATGAAGAATCATATTTCACAAATGCACTAAATACATCAAAATTCAATATCACTTTATTATTTAAACTAGTTGATAAATGAGAGATTCAAATAAAATACTACAAACATTAAAGATAAACTTACCAACATCTTAACAAAAGCTTTAGCAAAAGAGAAATTTTATATTTTTCGAAGATAACTTTAAGTTGCAACTATTTTGAATTAAAAGAGCGATATAATTAATTCAAATAGTTAAAATTAGATAAATAAAAGATAAATATTAAGATTAAAATAAATAAATGAGCGATAGGTTTTTTGATACATGGATGAGGATGAGGAGATTCGTTAGGTTATGACTGATTCTTTTTTGTTTAAAAAACTTATACTTTATCTTTTTGATTAATATAAATACATATTTTTGAATAAATAAAAGTATTTTTCGTTCTTTCTATTATCTTTTTTTTTTTTCTTGTAGTTATGTAAGAAGCCAAAACTCATTTAGGATGACAAAAAAAATGAGCTTCCATGATATAATTCTATATTTTGATTTATAGAGTGACATAATTAAATTAAATATCAGCTCAATTTGATGATTTGACATTATTCATTTTTCGAGTAGACATTACATATTTAGAACTTATACAAAGAAAAAAATATATTTTTTTGATGTATTTAAGAAGTCAGGCTTACGTAACATCATTTTTGTGAACATGTTCTATTAAATTAACATGATATATTCAATAGATTCTTTATAATGTCGGGTATCAATTAAATTTCTTCAAGATTCCATATATCGAATCTGATCGATCGAACATAACATAATGGCATATCACAGAGAAAGCTAAAGAAAAGACTTCATCCATCGTATATATATCCACAGTATATACTCTATTCCCAGTCTCAGATCTCATGCTTGGAGTCGAAGCAGATGGATGCTATGCTGTCTGCCACTCTCAACAGCTGTTTCGGTGTCGATCCTACCAATGCACTCTCTCACCGTACGAGACGTGTGTTCAAAGATATTTAATCCGTCCTCCGTCCAAGAAGTAATTCCAGTCTTCATGCCAATCTCTTTCGAGGCTACCGGAAGCCCACCCTCCATTAACGTCGGTGTCGATGGATGGATGCTTCCACCCCGTTCCTTCCGTTCCCCTGACTTCGTGACACAGTGGAAATAGTCATACCTTTCTGGGTTTTGATACAGTATATTTTGACGGTCTGAACACGTCACAGCCAACGTTGCACGTCAAGTCAGAGCCCACGCCACACGTCCTGTCTCGGGAGTTCGTATCAAGAAGATAAACAACATGTCTCGTCCCGGGAGCTCAGGGCGGTGCTGTCCGACACCGCTCTGCACGTCCCAGAAGGGTTATCTCATCCCTCGAGGGTCAGTGGCGACGCTGAATCGACGCTCCATCAACCCTCGCGTCTTAGTATAAAACTTCTGGTCGACCTCAGGACAAGAGAGAGAAAAAAAGAAACAAAAAAGAAGAGAAAAAGCAATCCCTCTCGTTACTAACTTGCTCGTCGGAGGGGCCACAGTCGAGTACCACCCGACGAATGCCATTTTTTGTAGGAGGACGATCGTTCGTTGACGGCGAGGGACTCGACACGGGAGTGTGGTCCGCTCCACAGAGAGGAGTTGTCAATCAGTCCCGACCTCGATCAACGCCAACCAGCACTCCTCCCAAGGGCTCGACCACCTCATCATCCAAATTACCCCATGAAGAGCTCCCGACATCGGCCCGCGAACCTAGCCATGCTGACTCGCCAGCTACGACATATTTGTTCTCCAACAGGTTTGACTGCCGTTAAGTAGCTCACATCAGTTTACCAAATGTTTATGGAAGACTATTGCAGTTCACAATAATATATCAATTTAGAAAGTGCACCAAAGTCTATGAATGTTATGTCAATCGTGTAGCCAGTGCTTCTCCATAATTGCATGTATCCAGTAGTAGCATGTCCCTGTCTAGCGAAGAGGAAACAGTAACCTCATCTCAGATGATGAACTCGTCAAGAAAACACACTATCAGTCTTCCTTGTTTTCTTTCTTGGCTTCCTTTTGAGAAATCGAGTCACGGTGTTGAATTCTTGATGCTGGCAAATAAAATAGGAGGCAGGTTTGATCTATGTTTTGGATCCCACCGAGTGGAGGAAAGAACACGTTTGAAGGATCATATTTCTCCGCCATGACCAAGTTTCAGTGGTTGACTACAGTAGATTCTATTGAAATGGTGATTCGTCCCACTATACTCATAAATACATGTTTTTTATATTCAGATTCGTCACGAAAACATGACAAGAAAACATTCGATTTCAATTTAGACCTTTGAAATCGATGATGAATTTGAGTTTAGGTCAACATAAATTAGGTTGAACATCTATTTTAAGCGGTTGAATTGTCATGCAGTTGACTTTTTTTTTCATTTCAAAGTATGATTCTTCCTGATATTTGAATCAGACTATCTGAAATCGTATTTTTATATTCAAACTCGAACACCTATTTCTCTATCTAAATTCACAAAATTATCATGGATTAAACAGATCAAATAAAATTCGATCCTCTAAATTGACGTGGCCATGGAAAAAAAAAAATTAGGTCCAATATGAACTCCAAAATGGATCATCAAAATAGTAATTAAAAATAATCAAACCAAAAAAAAAAATATTAAGGTATTATTATAATTTCGATCTCTTGACAACCAAAGATCTTCTTTGGTCTAAATTGAACATTTGTGAGTATCACAAGAAGATTTCTTGGGACGTCACACAGCATGCGGTGTGGGGAGTCGCAGTCGACGAAGCTGGAAGT
This sequence comes from Musa itinerans, assembly GCA_001649415.1. Classification (NCBI taxonomy): domain Eukaryota; kingdom Viridiplantae; phylum Streptophyta; class Magnoliopsida; order Zingiberales; family Musaceae; genus Musa; species Musa itinerans. Next base: position 82,482 of record LVTN01000310.1, read on the forward strand.
CTTCATGCTTTCTTGGTTTTATCTTGGAGTGATGGGGACGATATAGCTCATGCAATAACGTCTAACTGAGGGTGAAGACCTTGGAAACCTTTATTCCCACCACCACAACAATGATAAAGAAAAGGAACGATCGCTAATATTATATGTATATATAATAATAAGCTTGATAACGTTCAAAAGCCCAAATCTGTCTATTGTATTGGGAAGCACAAGTGTATGATAAGTTATCAAAGTCCACATATAAAATTCCACACCATTATTTTATTCCTCGATAAGTGATTCGATACTTTGTGATCAAGGCATCTAATCTTGCTCGACTATATATGTTAGGAGAGAAGAAGACATTGGAACCAAAAGAAAATATCTAAAGTTCCAACATAAATAAAAAATAATAGTGATCAACACTTGTATCCTTTTACATAATTTTTTTTGAGAAAATCCTACAAGAACTCGGGATGTTAATTTTCTTTTTTTTTCCCTATCGTTAAATCTTTAATATAAATAATAAAATTATAATGATCGAGATTACTTTTGATACATGAATTTCTTATTCTCCAAATAATATCACCTTATATTATATACTTCGATAACAAAACTTCTTTTAATTTAGTTTCTTACCAATTTTCTCTTCACATTTCTTTTTTATATATTAACACACGATAAATAATATAAAAAAATAATATTTTTTAGTTTTTCTCATCTATTTAGGCATACTCCTTGCATCGAGTTAACTACTTAGACTATGCTTTGTCTCGTACTCTTAGATTAAAAATATTATCCCAAAAGAATAAAATTTTTTGATCGATTCATAAATCTTTGATAAATTTGATGGTTTTACCACATCACAAGCCATGCTTCTTGTGGCTTTTTTTTTTGTTAATTTTGTCTTCTAAGTAGCATTGT
>LVTN01000310.1:84421-103180 GCA_001649415.1 Musa itinerans
ATCAAAATAGTAATTAAAAATAATCAAACCAAAAAAAAAAATATTAAGGTATTATTATAATTTCGATCTCTTGACAACCAAAGATCTTCTTTGGTCTAAATTGAACATTTGTGAGTATCACAAGAAGATTTCTTGGGACGTCACACAGCATGCGGTGTGGGGAGTCGCAGTCGACGAAGCTGGAAGTCTTCATGCTTTCTTGGTTTTATCTTGGAGTGATGGGGACGATATAGCTCATGCAATAACGTCTAACTGAGGGTGAAGACCTTGGAAACCTTTATTCCCACCACCACAACAATGATAAAGAAAAGGAACGATCGCTAATATTATATGTATATATAATAATAAGCTTGATAACGTTCAAAAGCCCAAATCTGTCTATTGTATTGGGAAGCACAAGTGTATGATAAGTTATCAAAGTCCACATATAAAATTCCACACCATTATTTTATTCCTCGATAAGTGATTCGATACTTTGTGATCAAGGCATCTAATCTTGCTCGACTATATATGTTAGGAGAGAAGAAGACATTGGAACCAAAAGAAAATATCTAAAGTTCCAACATAAATAAAAAATAATAGTGATCAACACTTGTATCCTTTTACATAATTTTTTTTGAGAAAATCCTACAAGAACTCGGGATGTTAATTTTCTTTTTTTTTCCCTATCGTTAAATCTTTAATATAAATAATAAAATTATAATGATCGAGATTACTTTTGATACATGAATTTCTTATTCTCCAAATAATATCACCTTATATTATATACTTCGATAACAAAACTTCTTTTAATTTAGTTTCTTACCAATTTTCTCTTCACATTTCTTTTTTATATATTAACACACGATAAATAATATAAAAAAATAATATTTTTTAGTTTTTCTCATCTATTTAGGCATACTCCTTGCATCGAGTTAACTACTTAGACTATGCTTTGTCTCGTACTCTTAGATTAAAAATATTATCCCAAAAGAATAAAATTTTTTGATCGATTCATAAATCTTTGATAAATTTGATGGTTTTACCACATCACAAGCCATGCTTCTTGTGGCTTTTTTTTTTGTTGTTAATTTTGTCTTCTAAGTAGCATTATGACTATGCTTTGTCTCGTACTCTTAGATTAAAAATATTATCCCAAAAGAATAAAATTTTTTGATCGATTCATAAATCTTTGATAAATTTGATGGTTTTACCACATCACAAGCCATGCTTCTTGTGGGTTTTTTTTTGTTGTTAATTTTGTCTTCTAAGTAGCATTGTTCTATGAGTAATTTAGTTTCTTACCAATTTTCTCTTCGCATTTCTTTTTTATATATTAACACACGATAAATAATACAAAAAATAATATTTTTTAATCTTTCTTATTTATTTAGGCATATACTCCTTGCATCGAGTTAACTACTTAGACCACGCTTTATCTCATACTCTTAGATTAAAAATATTATCCCGAAAGAATAAAATTATTTTATCGATCCATAAATCTTTGATAAATCTGATGATTATACAACAACATCACAAGCCATGCTTCCTGTGGCTTTTTTTTCATTTTAATCTCTATCTGTTAGTACAGTAGAAAGAAGATAAGATTGAAAATATTTAAATGCGAGGAAGGGCATTAAATAAAGAATGGCATTTGTACGGAAGTGAAGCGATGAACAACAACAACAACAGGTTGAGTTGCACACCCGTCTCAGATGAAACGCAAATGAACCCCATTCACAAACAAAAGAGAAACCTATAAAAGAGGCCTCCACGAGTAGGGGATCCACCATCCAACCTTTAGTGAGTGTGGGAATAATTACAAGTTGGAAAGCCTATCAACAACTGTTCGAAGATAACGGAATATGCTATTTTTTGTGCCTTTGTTTTCTTTTATTTTATTTTTCTTCTCATTTGTTATTTGTGGCCAGTCAAATCAATCAACTATTTTGGTCCAGCATCCTACTATTGATGCAACTTTCGCTAAATAGGGGTTTTACGTATCCATCCTTCCATTAATGTTCGTATCCAATACGTCACTCTCGTTAGCATCCATCAAATAAATCTAACTTGACTATTTTACTAAAAATATTAAATACCTAAAATTCTCCTTGTTCTTTACCTATTTATTGATTCTAGGTTTAAATTTAGAGGGATGAATATAGAAGTTACTAATTTGAAATTATTTAGCATTTTAAAATTACATTAATAATAGTTGATGTTTTTGCATCGCATGAAAATCAATAATACTATTGTGCTTTCATAAAATTTTGAGTTTGGTAATTATATATATAACTAATTTTAAAGGTGTATCTTAATGTATTTTTTATATTAATTTTTTTATATAATAAATAATTTAGGATTGGTCATCGATATCAATAAAATACTCTTTTTTTTTAGTTTTAAAAATAAAAATATATTAGGTGATTTTTTTATAAAATACTCATATTTTATATATTTCTCAAACATTATCCTTGTTTTAGTTTTTACAAATAATACTCATAATTTAAAAACTTCAAACTATCTCCATCTTCTCTTATTCCTCAATTGTTCATCATCTATCGGTCTTTTACCATAACGTTCTATCGCCAATGGAGATGAGAGTATTAAAGAATGAAAGAGAATGGGAGACGAGGAGAGGGTGCATAGTGGAGAAGGAGAGAAGTGAATGAGAAGATGATAGATGGTGAAGTAAAAAGGAAAATGAAGAAGAGAAGAGAACGACCGACGAGGAAGAAAGGGAGAATAGTTTAAAAAGTTTTTGAATTAGAACCGATAAAATGAAAATGAACGACACTATTCCAAAAAAAATATGGTATTTTAAAAAGAAATTGTCCAAATATATATGAGTGATTATTTGAGAAAGTATTTTCTTTTTGAGTTTTTCTATACCCTTTTTTTTTCATAATTCTCAAATAGTCAATCCTATTTCCAATATTTCAAATATACCCCTTAAAAGTTGCATTTTTCCCCCTTCTAAATCTATTTTTTTTGTTAATTATTTACAGTGTTTTATGGGTTAGTTTTTGTCCATAAAATATTGCATAATATTTTAAAATGATTGCATAGTGTTTTTGTTTGAAAAATATTATATAGTATTTTTGTTTCATCTTTTTAAAATAAAAATACCATGAAACATTTTAAACTAATCTTATAGTGTTGTGTTTTTATCCATAAAAACACTATATAGTATTTTTGAACTAAATATTGATGTCACGGTATTTTTAAAATAATAACACTATGAACAATTGGCCAAAAAACTTTTTGGATTTAAGAAAAAATACATGACAATTTTTGGGGGATATTTTTAAGATTTTTAAAATATGGAGTGATTGTTTGGAAATTATAAAAATGGATATCATCTAATAAAACAAAAAAAAGATATTTTACCTGACAATATTTCAATATATTTTGATATAATAAATAGTTTAGGGTTGATCATCAATTATAATAGAACTCTTTTTCTCCATTTTTTTTCTTTTTTTTGTTTTAAAAAACAAAATATACATTGATATAATAAATAATTTATGGTTGAGCAACAATCCTAACAAAATTCTCTTCTCCTTCTTTCTTTTTTGTTTTTATTTTTATAAACATGTTTTTATTCTGTTTATAAACGGTTTTAAACAGCAAAAACTCATCGGATCTGAATTGGTATATTCGTCACCGTCAAACGCACTCGAAACAGTATCGTAGCTTCTATAAATAACCCACTGCGGTCTGCAGCTTTACTCACCCCTCTGAGGTCTGATCTCTCTCCTCTTCAATCTTCCCTGCTTCCCTCTTTTGTCCTCCGGAGTCTGAGACTAGGGTTTTGGGGTTTTGGCACCGTCGGATCGCGACCAGGGGGCGGTGTTCTGCTGAACGGCGGGCCTTTGTGTCTTTGGTCGGAGGAGGTAACATTGAGTTGGAGGGGGTAAGAGAGATGACTCGGCTGGAGAAGACGGCGTCGATCGATGCCCAGTTGAGGCTTCTGGCGCCGGGGAAGGTGTCCGAGGATGATAAGTTGGTCGAGTACGACGCCCTTCTTTTGGATCGGTTCCTCGACATCCTCCAAGATTTGCACGGGGAAGATCTCAGAGAAATGGTAATTGAACGGCACGCTCGCTCAGTTTCGTGGAAATTTGCGTTTTCCGTGCTTTTGTTTCTTCTTAATGAACTAATATAAAAGAGGTTTTCTCCATGTTTATGTGCATGTGTATATGCATATTATCGTTAATATCAATGTTTTAGATCGATTCATGAGTTGTTTAAGACTATAAGAATTGGAAATTTGCTAAAGTAAATATCAGGCTGTTGGACCTGGTGGACCCCTAGATTGATCATTTGAAAGCAACATTTGTGGATGTCTTAGACATTTAAGTAATTGTTCGTAATTAAAGATACAGAGCTGCTGGATTTGATCTTTCCCCAAAGTTGATGTGTTTTAAAGATAATTACTGTTGGTCTTCAATTATTGGATTTGTTTCATTTTAACATATTTTTGGAATGAGATACTTTGGTGATAACTGATAGAGGAGACAGGTCGGAAATCTTTAGAAGGCATAGGTTAATGTAAAGTGGTGTATTATCAGGTTCAAGAATGCTATGAACATTCTGCTGAGTATGAACGGAAGCATGACCCCAGGAAACTTGAGGAGCTGGGTAATGAACTGACAAGTCTGGATCCTGGCGATTTAATCGTTGTTACCAAATCATTCTCGCACATGCTTAACTTAGCCAACTTGGCTGAGGAGGTACAGATTGCCTATCGCAGAAGAATCAAACTAAAGAAGGGTGATTTTGCTGATGAGAACTCTGCAATTACTGAATCAGACATTGAAGAGACCCTAAAGCGTCTAGTAGTGCAGCTGAAGAAGTCCCCAGAAGAGGTCTTTGATGCTCTCAAGAACCAGACGGTTGATCTTGTTTTGACTGCACATCCAACTCAGTCAGTCAGAAGGTCCCTGCTTCAGAAGCATGCAAGGTACGTTGGAACCTTAAAAGGATGCCTTGGGGTCAGAGGTTAATAGTTTTTTGTTACATACATTTTGGGTCCCTGCCTGTTACTTGACCTGGTTTTACATGCAGGCTTCACTTGGTCGCAGTTTCATATATGTCGATATATGGGCATGCAAAATATGTTTTCCTATGCTTATTTGATTTTCTTCTCTTGATTACTAATTATTTGCTGAACCTGTCCACACATGATGTTATATTTTCACATGGTAGTTCTTGATTAATGTGAATAAGATTGCTCTTTGGTCGACTAGAAATTCATATAGTGATGGTGTCTTGTATTTGAATTCTGGAAAAGGAAGCGGGTCCTGATATGAATTTACATCTATTATTCCTGTCTTGTTCTGCCAATGTTTCTTTGTTATGAATACATGTAAATGTATAGTTCCTAAGGTTAATGGTTCTCTCCCATGTACTGCATAGTTTGTTTATGCCTCCTCCTCCATACTGTACTTAATTAAGTGGCAATTAAAACACAGAGTTGGGATGTGGGACCATGATAAATGTGCTGTAGAATTTATTCCTTTGTTGTGTATTCAGGATAAGAAACTGTCTGACGCAGTTGACTGCCAAGGATATCACTCCTGATGACAAGCAGGAGCTTGATGAGGCTCTTCAGAGAGAGGTAATTTTATGATCGTATGCAATTAATTTCATCCATATTCTCCCTACTTTAGTTGTCTGGAGAAATTTTCTCATTTCTTATTAAGAAACTTGCTAAATAGTACTGGTTTATCTGTGAACTGTTAATAGAGAGATGGGTTAGTCCTAGAATGTTAAAGTAATTTTGGTTAAATTATGTTGGAGTACCAAATAAGATGTAAACTAAAAAATATGGTGAAATTTTGTCTAGATTCTTTGAGAAGCTTTTTTTTCAGCCCTGCTTGCACCTTTGCCTGTCTCTATGTGATGACTGAAAATGAAACATGTTCTGAATGTGCTTATGTTGTCGTCCTACTTTGATCTATTTTTTGCCAAAAAGAAATAGCATATTGATGAAAGTCATTGTCAATAACAGCAGTCAAATCCTGCTATGATGGCCTTCATGGGACTGTATCAAATTTTAAAATTTTGATGATTATAATTTTTTTTCAACTCAATCGTGTGCTTCAGTAACCTTATGATGGGTATCTTGTTGTCCTAAATGTATGTTCTGAACTGATCATTAAGTTCTGCACCACACGGACAATCGTGCATCCCAGCATCTATTAGGCAGTTGCTGCTAGTTTATATACCTTATGATTCTGATGATTATTGTGCATAAAAATTTACATATCACATAGAAATCCACCTTGGTTGAAGATTTTGCAGTTGAATTGATTCTATTCTCTTGAACAAGAACCACTTGAAATGGAGGAAAGGATTATATTTGAAAGATTATGCAAATGCTATGGACATAGGCGACTTCTGTGGTCACCATATCTGAATTTGTTATGCTTGCTTCTCTTGCATAAACCTCGAGTAAGTCTGCACTACTTATTATCCTTAATGACCATGCTTTATTTGTTTTTCTTTATTGCAGATTCAAGCTGCCTTTAGGACTGATGAGATCCGAAGAACTCCTCCCACTCCTCAAGATGAAATGAGGGCTGGAATGAGCTATTTTCATGAAACAATATGGAAGGGTGTTCCTAAGTTCTTAAGGCGGGTGGATACGGCACTTAAAAACATAGGAATAGATGAGCGTGTACCCTATAATGCTCCTTTGATTCAGTTTTCTTCATGGATGGGTGGGGATCGTGATGGTATGACACAGAGCCATTAATTTATGCTCAACTTCTAGTCTTTTTCATTTGCCTTAAAGATTTCTTTATTGAAATTTAAATTTTGAGCCAGTATAGTATTTAACAGAAAATAATGCTTTTCTCAAAGAATGGAGATAATTTAACAACAGTGATTGAGTGATATTTTTGCTGACATAAATAGAAGTAATGACACATAATCTATGTCAAGTCCATGTTTTGTCAATCTAAGACGTGATGGTTATGTTACATAGGAAATCCCAGAGTTACACCAGAGGTTACAAGGGATGTGTGCTTGTTGGCTAGAATGATGGCTGCAAACTTGTACTATTCCCAGATAGAGGATCTCATGTTTGAGGTAATATGATGTTTGGCCAATCATTGTTGTCTAGATCTCTATAAATATCTGTGATATCACTAGGAATTTGATTTTTGAGTTTTGGTTCCTGAAATCATATTTTCACAGTTGTCTATGTGGCGCTGCAATGATGAACTCCGAGTACGTGCAGATCAACTACATCGCTCCTCGAAGAAAGATGCAAAACACTACATAGGTATTGTAGGATGCATTTTTCTACATGAGGCTTTTTTGTCAACTGCATATAAATTAGTTACATTGCTCGTCAAAGAAGGATACAAAACACTATATAAGTATGGTAATATGCATTTTTCTATGCATATCTTTATCAACTGTGCATAAATCAGTTTGATCTGGAATTATCTTTTTCTTTTTTATGATGTCAATCTCTTCTCTTTCAGAAATTATCAGAAAATATAACCTTTTTATTCTTGAAACAAATTTAAGTTGAAATTATACATTTGCAAAGATTTAAAACATATAATTAGTACTCCAATGCTTCCTTTATCAAAGTACTTTTGCTTGCCGTTTTGTCATTCATTTCATCCACACATGATCGTCAACAGCTAAACTATCTTGTATCCTCCTTTGTCCTGTAAGAATAAGTTGTGCAACATCCTTTTTACTTATATTTCATTACCACATTTTCGAAGCTGGATGACCCCGACTGAATTAAACAGTTAATTGTTAACCTGTCGAATTTATTGGGCCAGGTAAAGTTAGTGAAATCCCAAGGTTGAACAAAGAATTCTAAAATGAAAATGTCATTGAAATGGATGGTTCAAATGCATTAAGACCATCAAACTGAAGTTTGACCATAATTCAGCCAAATAATTTCTCACTGTTGCTATATGTCTTCCTACAAAAGAGAAAAAGATGTCATATGTCCCCCTTTTCCTTCATCTTCTTCTTGTTCAATAGGTTCTTATTTCTCTTGAAGCTGAAGTGGTTATATATTTTTTATTCTAAAAGCAAAGATATGAATGTGCATTCAAATCCTATAAGAGATTGGTTCCTCTTTTTTTTTTAATCACATAGTAAGCAGTTTACATACTTTTTAATTTTTTCCATCCACCAAGTGTTTTCTACCAGACCTAACATCTTTAACTATATTGATTTTTTTTTTTGGTTTGTTATCAATGTTCTGAACGCAGAATTTTGGAAAAAAGTCCCTCCAAGCGAACCTTATCGTGTTGTGCTAAGCGATGTCAGGGACAAGCTATACAACACACGGGAGCGTTCTCGCCATTTACTGTCTAATGGATATTCTGACATTCCTGAAGAAGCAACTTTCACCAATGTTGACCAGGTTCATTGATAAGTTCTAATGAAGTCTTGTGAAATTTCTCCTTTTTATCTATTTCTCACTTATGGAAGCCAATGAGATGAAACTAGATCTTGTTGTGCAAAATTATCATTCAACATTTTTTTTTCTTAAATGTTTTGCTCTCGCCTTTTTTTTGTATCTGATTATGTTGGCATTCACACAAATGACAATGACACTATCTTTTTTCATGATTGATGCCTATCTCTTGCAGTTTCTGGAGCCTCTTGAGCTCTGCTACAGATCGCTCTGTGATTGTGGTGATAGGCCCATTGCTGATGGAAGCCTTCTTGATTTCTTGCGCCAAGTGTCAACCTTTGGCCTGTCTCTTGTGAGGCTTGATATCAGACAAGAGTCTGACAGGCACACTGATGTTCTCGATGCAATCACCAAGCACCTGGGAATTGGGTCGTATCGTGAATGGTCCGAGGAACAACGTCAGGAATGGCTGTTGTCTGAACTTAATGGAAAACGCCCTTTATTTGGTCCTGACCTACCCAAGACCGATGAAATTGCTGATGTTTTAGACACATTCCATGTTATAGCCGAACTTCCTCCAGACAATTTTGGGGCTTATATCATTTCAATGGCAACAACACCATCGGATGTTCTGGCCGTTGAGCTGTTGCAGCGTGAATGCCATGTGAAGAAATCATTGAGAGTAGTGCCACTGTTTGAGAAACTTGCAGATCTTGATGCAGCTCCTGCAGCTGTTGCCCGACTTTTTTCAATAGAATGGTACAGGAATAGGATTGATGGTAAACAGGAAGTTATGATTGGGTATTCAGATTCTGGAAAGGATGCCGGGCGTCTTTCTGCAGCGTGGCAGTTATATAAAGCTCAAGAGGAACTTGTAAAGGTAGCCAAGCAATATGGAGTGAAATTAACAATGTTTCATGGGCGAGGGGGAACTGTTGGAAGAGGAGGCGGTCCTACTCATCTTGCTATATTGTCTCAGCCACCAGACACGATACATGGATCCCTCCGAGTTACAGTTCAAGGTGAAGTAATAGAGCAGTGTTTTGGGGAGGAACATTTATGCTTCAGAACTCTTCAACGTTTCACGGCTGCTACACTTGAGCATGGAATGCGTCCCCCCATTTCTCCAAAACCAGAATGGCGTGCTTTGATGGACAAGATGGCTATTGTGGCTACAGAGGAGTATCGATCAATTGTCTTCCAAGAACCACGTTTTGTCGAGTATTTCCGCCTGGTAAGTAATGTGGTTCTTGTTTCCTACTGCATTTCAGAGTCAATTTCCCTAGGTCACTAGTTTATATTCTTAATACTTGGTTGAAGATGATGTACATATTTGAACGAGTACCAACAGTCCCTACATTACTTTTGTCTGTGAAAAGTTTTATCGGTTTTCTTTTGGCTTGCGGATCTACATGTTTGTTTATATGGTATATGCTTTTAACTGTAGATACACTCTGGTGTCTTTCCACCCTTTTTCTTATTCAGTTCTTTTGTTCCTCTGATACATGATTCATCAAATGTGGAAAAGAAAACATAATGACTTTTTTGTTACTGCAGGCAACACCTGAGCTGGAGTATGGTAGAATGAACATTGGCAGCAGACCTTCAAAAAGAAAGCCCAGCGGAGGCATTGAATCACTACGTGCAATCCCGTGGATTTTTGCATGGACGCAGACACGGTTTCACCTTCCTGTGTGGCTTGGATTTGGTGCGGCATTCAAGCATGTGTTGCAGAAGGATATCAGGAATGTTCACATTTTACAGGAGATGTACAATGAATGGCCATTTTTCAGGGTCACAATCGATTTGGTGGAGATGGTCTTTGCTAAAGGAGATCCTGGAATAGCTGCATTGTATGATAAACTTCTAGTGTCTGAGGATTTGTGGAGCTTTGGGGAGCGACTCAGAGCCAACTATGAAGAAACAAAGCATCTTCTTCTTCAGGTTAGTTCTTTTCCTCATGCATACTTTGATCTTCAAATGATAGTCTGGGTTATCCGTTCTGGTTCAATTATGGTATCCCATTCTGTCTATTGCATCTCTGACTGCTAGGCCTATTTGCTGAAAATATACCATCAATCACAAATTCTACCTTTCATCAAATTGGTGCATATCCAAATTTAGGCTGGTTTGGGATCTTGGTCATGCTATTACCGGTTGTGTTTAAGAGTTTGTTTCTGTTTGGCGCCTAAAGATCAGCCAACTTCTTTAGATGACTGAATGATTTCTTTGCATGGCTGGCTGTGGATCTTTTGCCCCTTTAAAATGGACGAGGGAGAGATCTGTAAATCCGATCCCTATACTCTGCCAACCTGTTGCAACCCATTGTCATGGACTCTATACAAGTGGACTAGTTTATTACATCTTGAATTTGATCCATAAGTTGTATTCTTTTAGTCATTTTCTGAATCGATTTAATTTATTTTATACTCGGGTTGCCTTCTGTCACAGAGCCTCATGTGAGGCACCGAGTATAATGTACAAAATCCCCATCGTCAAGTATATGCATAGAGAGTGAAAACACAACCTCGGAAGGTGCAAATTTTATTCTTTAACGTAAGGTTTTTTATATGGTCGTCCACTTCCGATTTCATCAGTACCGATCTGACCGATATCATCAGTACCGATGCTTAGTTGGGTTAGTAAATATCAATTGGTACATACATATTGGTATGTGAATCCTTGCGTCCATGTTCCTATAGCCTTCTGCATTCTTGATACAAGCTCTGTTACTACCAACCAATGATGATTGCATACTGGTAACCACAAATCCACACTTTTTTGCAGGTCGCTGGTCACAAAGATCTTCTTGAAGGGGATCCATACTTGAAGCAGCGGCTGCTGCTGCGTGATGCTTACATTACAACTCTTAATGTTTGCCAAGCCTACACACTGAAGCGGATTAGAGACCCGAGCTACCATGTCAATGTGAGACCCCATCTGTCGAGGGAGATATCAGAGTCCACCAAACCAGCAGCAGAATTGGTGAAGCTGAACCCAACAAGCGAGTATGCCCCTGGGCTGGAGGACACCCTCATCTTGACGATGAAGGGTATCGCTGCCGGCATGCAGAACACTGGCTGAACTATATTTACATCTGTACGAGTGTTTCTTCAAAGGGCATGTAGTAGTAGGCTTGTCTGTCGTCGTCGTATGTATGTGGACAGTAAAATTGCCTTGGTCTTAATAAAGGGAACAGACTTGTGCCCAAGATATAAAAGCATGATATTCGAGTCATAGATCAACAATTCTGCTGTTTCTAAAGCTTCAAACCATAATAATAAAATCCTTTGAATAGAAGTTGATCCTAAATCATAACATCAGCCTTTCAATCATTTTACTACATTCATAGGATGAGATGAACCATCAAAAGAAAAAAAGAGATTATGGTAGTCCGAAACAAGAGTCATGATCAAAGGAAAAAAGCAGAGACTAGGGGAAAAGGTGGGCGACATGGCAGGGTGACCTTTCCAACCAAATCGCTTGCAACTTTAAGTGATGGGAAGGCTTTTGCAACACAGGGAAAAGCAAATGCTTTTCGATCTAAAGGAAAAGCAACGATGCGGACCTCTAATTATCCTGTGGGAAACCACCAATTGGCCGAAGGAAGGAGAGAGAGAGAGAGAGAGAGGGAGCTCCTCAATTGTTAAAGTGGAAATCTTTTGAACAATGGTTGTAAATTACTGTGATACCGATCCAACTTTCTATCGTCGAGCAGGCCTTCATCGGTTCGTCTGGCCCTACTTTGCTGGTCTTTTGCTAGAATCAGATGGCACAAGTAATGATTGTGCAGCATGGATTTCAAGAGATGTTGGGGAAAAGGGGCAGTGAATCTATTGTGCTGAGAAGTCCAAAGCTGTGTTGCTAACCGCACCTGGTTCCAGCCAGCTTTGCTTTCAATGTAGAATCTGACGCACTTAATTCTGACTGTTCTTTTCATGTTCTTAAAGTTTGTTTGCAGACATTTTTTCCACATGAGTCAGGAAAGCACTTGAGAGAAAGCTTTGGATAAAGCAAGTTGTTTCGAAGCAGGACCATCGTTAAAGTCTCTATGAAGTTGTTTTTGTGCAGTCTTACATGAACAAAGATCAACGAATAATTGACAAGAAAAGCATTTTAAAGTTACTTCCGGCATCTTATAAAGATCTGAGATTTCTTTTTATCAGTTCAATTATCTATCAGCTTAAACTTTTATTAAGTACTCCAGTGCGGACTTGTCCCATCAAAAAGATGGTGGCTTGAGAGGTGAACTTTTGCTGTCAACAGGTCGCCTTTTCTCCATACAAAATTCTGCTTTAGATTCTTTGAACTGCTCTATCCAATCTGCCTAAGACGGCACTCATAGAAGGGAGTGCATGCCCCATCTTATATACCCTACTCCCCCCCCCTCCCTCTTTTAGCTACTTGTATCAGCTCCCTCTCTCTCTCTCTCTCTCTCTAGATCTCCCTATCTATCTAATATGATGGGCGAAGTGGACGAAGCAACAAGTATCAAGTTGTTCGGCGCAGTGATCCTCAAGGAAGACAGACAAGCCAAGGAGAAGAAGGAGGCGAAGGACGAGACCGCGGCGGCCAGGGAGGCAGCGTCGGCCGTGGCGCTGCCGTGCCCGCGGTGCCAGAGCAAGGAGACCAAGTTCTGCTACTTCAACAACTACAACGTGAACCAGCCGCGGCACTTCTGCAGGGCCTGCCACCGCTACTGGACGGCCGGGGGCACGCTGCGCAACGTCCCAGTGGGCGCCGGCCGCCGTAAGATGCGCCGCGCGCCCCACGCCGGCGCCACTCCTTCTGCCGGTGGCGCCACCTGCGTCATGGCGTACCCGTCCCCTTCGTACCTGGCCGAGCGGTGGCTCCTGCGCCAGCGCCCGGAGGTGCAGCCGAGGGCTGACTTCGCGACCTTCAATCGTGGACTTTGTTGACTCGTTTCGGGACGTTGGGTTGGACCGTCCGGAAACGGGACACGTCTTGCGATTCCCATGGAAAAGTGGTGCTTGTTATTATGCGACTCATTTTCTAAAGCTTTTATTGTCATTATTATTATTATTATTATGCGTTGAGATTTCGGCGTGGAAAGAGATGTATGTCCCGTCGAGAACTTGGGAATCGAGCTGTCTTTTAGTTTACGAGATACAATCAAATGCCATGTTTGATGATCAACAAAATTATTCATCTCACAAATGGATATCGATCAGAGATCATAGATGCTTTGGGATTCATCCACTCTGATTGGCTTCTTTAAGATTCGGAATACCTACTATTTATAACCATTTTTAATTTCATAGAAAAATAGGTAGCCTACTAATATTATTTCTGGACTGAAAAGTCCATCAGCACCCTTCGTCCCTTCTCCAACCTCACTCACTGTCAGTAGCCAACGAAAGAAAGCTTTTCCAGGGAAGAAGATGAGAAGCTCAAAGAAGAAAGAAAGAGAGCGACCTTCGCCTTCTTTTCTCGCTCTCACTTTAATTCAAACGCATGGCTCGGGAAACGGGCAGTGCTTCTGCTGTTCCGTACCAAACGGTAAAGACACAGTGTCCGCAGGTGGAGGGTCGATCTTCCGCCTTCGATCCGCGCTGCACGGATCTCACAGCACCATTTTACCTTTGAATTAATCCCACCTCGCTTCCCCTCTCACTCTCCACAAGCTTTCGAGTTGATGATGCTTCGGGAGATCGGTCCGTGTGGGGTGGGGAGGTAAAGCTCTCAGGTTGGAACTTTCTTTCCCTTGCAAGTAGAATTAATTTTGATTCTCAAGCCTCCTCCTCCTCCTTCTCCTCCTTAGTAGTTTCTCTGATACGTTCATCTTTCCTGGTCTGCAAGCATGTTCTTCCTCTAGTTTCGGGAGTCGCTTCACCTCTCTGCTATATATACCAGTAGATCTCATGGTTTCTTTTGTAAATCTAATCGTGGTACTGCAATGGATATGTTTCCATTTGGAGACACAAGTAATTAATGAGGCAGTGGTGAGGTCCGCTGCCTCGAGCATGCAGAAATTTATTGAATGGGGACGCTCCATGTTCGCATTCTTCCCATTGGTTTGGCCTCACAACGCTGGCGTTGAAAGCCTTCGAATCACGTAGAGATTTGCTGTAAAAATGATCAGATCGACCGGTGCCGGTGTTTTTGTTGGATTGCCAGGATCTAAATGTGGCGTGTGGGGTGCAGATTTCTGCTTCTTGTCGAGTGGGCGTGATAGTTGTTAGTGTTTGAAATTTGAATGGTCTCCTCTGTTTATTTATTCTGCCGTCTTCCTATTTGATGTTATCGGTTGTCGAGCCAAAGCTTGATCTGTTCTTGCAAGCAGGTGGTTGGTGATCTCTTGTGACGAGACTTTCCTGCTTTGAGCTTCAATCCAATGTCGAAATCCAGGTAATGTCAGGGTGTATATTCATGTGTTTGGCTTTTGATTTCGGAGTTACCGATCATTTGTCGGGAAACAGAGGATCGGAGTTGCCGCAGAGGCGGCCGCAGCGTGTGCCGCTCCACCAGAAGACCAACTCTGAGGTCAACAGCCTCCACCGCACAGCGGTGGCCGCTGTCGATCGCCGTGTGAAACCGGAGAAACGGCAGTCCCCTCGTTCTACCTCGCACGAGGTGAGCTTCCTCCCCCCCGTGGCTGTCCGTTTTGATCTCGGCGTCGATGATTCAGTTCTTGTGGCTACCGTTTCTGTAGATCCAGAGGAAGAGCGGCCCCAGGGTCGCCGATCTGGAGACCAAGCTCGGCAGAGCGCTGGTGGAGCTCGATTGGCTAAGGGACCGACTGGCCTTGGCGGAAGCCGCGAAGCTCGACGCGGAACGAGCTCTCGAGATGTCCAAGGAGCAAGTGCCCGCCGCCAGCCCAGTAGTGAAGGCAGTTGAAGAAGAGAAGCTTCTGCTTTCTCAGGACTCCGATGAGATATCCCAAGTCACTCAGGAGGCGAAGACCGAAGAGGAGAGCATCAATTCACCGAACACCAACGACGTCTTCCAAGTAGTAGCACCGACCGAGCCCATTAACCAAGAGAAAGACGATGTCAGCAAGCCTGAAGAAGACGAGACAGAAACGGCGAAAGAAGAGGAGAAGACGGAGGAAGAACAGTGTAAGACGGTGGAACTTCCGGACTCGACTGAGATGGTCGAACTCAAGTCCAAGCTACTGGAGAAAACGACGGAGGTGGGGATTCTGCTAGAAGAGAACGTGCTCTTCAAGAGGAGAGCAGCGGAGGAGACCGCGAAAGCGACCGCAGCAGCACGTGCCAAGGAAGAGGAGCTCATGACGAAGCTGCGATCAGCGGAAGAGGAGCTGAAACAGAGCAAGGCGAAGGAGGAGCTGCTAACTGAGCAGCTGCAGGCGGCACAAGGGGCGAAGTCGGCGCTAGAGGCGGAAATGAATCTGCTGAGGGTGCAGACGGAACAGTGGCGGAAGGCCGCCGAGGCGGCGGCCGCGGCACTGGTCCCCGGCGACGTCGGGGACGAAGAATGGGGTCCAGCGCTGATGGCCGGGGATGGCATGGGGGAGGAGGGGGCGGTGGCCGGAAGGAGGAGGAAGAAGGGGGCGGCCGGAGTTCGCATGTTCGGTGAGCTTTGGAAGAAGAAAAGCCTGCATAAGTAGAGATCGTGCGCTCTTTGTATTCGAATCTCCTTGTTTCGATGTACCGAACATGAAGCCGTAGGCAAGACGTATTGGTTTGGACTAAGCTTTTGAACCTGATGTCGGATCATATTCGAATCCGGATTCATATTTTCGGATCTTTCCAAATCCGATAAGAATCCAAAAATTTGCAATTCAAACCTTGTTTAAGTAAATGCTCCTCATACATCAGTGTCTTAAAAGTATGCAAATCATGCAAACACTTGAATGAATCTTGTAAGATCAACAAGGTGATACGAAAAACACGTAGCTTCAATACCTCATAAGCATCGTCAAGTTCATGTCGTCTCATTATAACTCTTACGATATATTTCTTTCTCGCATCAATGCTTCTATCTTATCAACATCCTCGAGAGAATCAACACCATGAGCATTGTGGTTAACCTTGATTACCTGTATCAGAACAAGCCAAATTGAAGACAGAACAAACAAACACCAGGATGTAGGCATATGCTCATGATGTGCATCACCAATCGATCTCAAGAAATTAATACGATACTTGTATACAGAATCATGGCGATTAACTGATCAAGAACCAGCAAGACAGCTAAACTCTTGAATCCATAGCCAACATTTTCTTGTATTCATTGCTGAACTATTTTAATATCAAATGACAACATTGGCTAGAAACTTATAGTTTATCTAGTCTCGAAGATGCTAATGTTAATTTAGAAGCTCTTCGAGATGTTATTTTTGACCATCTATATCAGATTTCAGATGAGTGCATTGGTCATCTACTCTGCCACATGATTGGTTTGTTCTAAAAATTATATATTTCTCAGAAATGATTGTTGAAATAATATTGTATGCTCATGTTTTCATTCTCAAATCTTCCACACCGAGGCAATGGCATCATATGCAATAGGGAAAAAGGCTATAATCCGTTAAGCTGGTAAATGAATCTGGTGTCAAAATAATTTGAAGAAAACACAGGCAATTATTAAGGCCAGCTTCTTTTAGTTATGACATGAGCATACAACAAGGATCATGACGAGTGCATGAGGGAGCATCTTTTGCCAGCATAACTAGGTGGTTTCTACTTTCTAGTGACATCACATGAAAAAGTCTTTGTCTGTCGCCACAACTGCAAGAACAGTGATGTCATCTACCAAGGCATAAACAGACTGTTTGGAGGAAACAATTGCAAAAGGTGTTTTGGAAATAATATAATAAGTATGTAAAAATCCTAGATGTATGGTCCAATAAACCAAATTTTTTAACATGATTAGCAATAAACAAAGCTCTGATGGCATCAAGTAAATCTCCTTTCTTCTCAACAATTCATGCCAATTACCTTTCTATTTGGTCCATTCTAGAGATTTTATAAAATTTGGACCAACTATAGTTTATCAAACGTGAAATTTTCTACCTAAGTTGATTTTTAATCAAGAATGAGGAAGAAGTGGCCGCTAGCATGTTAACACAAGCAAGAGAAATCACGCTACCTTCTACGAAACTAGCCTAAACATTCGTTATATTTGAATCAAGTAAATAAATTTGAAGGCAAATTACCAAAGCGATCCAAAGCGGACGCCAACTTCGCTCTCTCCCATGTTCTCTGACAACAAAGAATAACCAACATATTTGCACACATAGATTCTGATTTTAAACTGCAATTAGAACCCAAGAAACAAGATAGTTTTTACGATGAAAGTCCGAGATCAAGAGTGCTTCTACCGATGAACCTGGATCATTGGGTTGCCGAGGATCCGGATGAGGGGCTTTCCGGGGAAGCGGGACGAGGCGAAACTGGTGGGAATGATCCCTACCACCCGGCTCCGGTACTTGCCCAGGCAGGGGAGGAGGCGGTAGCGGGCGGCGGCGGCAACCCCGAGCACCGCCGCGGGAACGATCCAAGTCTTGTCGCTCGAGGAGGGAGCGTGGGTCGTCATCGAGCGCAAAATGGCGTGGGAATTTGATCGAACACTTGCTGCTCACGCCGCCGCCACAGCGGCAGCGACCCCGAGCACCGTCGGCGGAACGATCCGACTAAACATTGAAAATGGAGGATGATTTTAATGCTTATAACGCCTTGATTTTCCAACTCCAACTAACATATTTATTATTAAAAATCAAAAAATATTTAAATTATATCAAAATAAAAAAAATTATAATTTAAGAATTAAAAAATTGATTTATACGTTTAATTAAACTAGTTAATGTTATTTACAATCAGCCATAATTAACATAAATTTTTTAGGATGGATATATGAATGAGGGTGTTAGTATTAGGATATATATATACATAAATATATTATATCATAATTTGTGAGAGCAAAATTGGTATTTTAAGATAAAGGGTATATTTGTAAAACAACCATCTAAAAATTTATATTCTTGTGAAGAATAAATCAACCTAACATAGTGCAGGTTCCTT
Source organism: Musa itinerans (assembly GCA_001649415.1). NCBI lineage: Eukaryota > Viridiplantae > Streptophyta > Magnoliopsida > Zingiberales > Musaceae > Musa > Musa itinerans. The sequence goes on from LVTN01000310.1 coordinate 102,809, forward strand.
AAAATGCAGCTGATGTGACAGTAGCGTCATGTCTTTCTATCGCGTCATATTGATCTGTTCTCAATACAATCTCAGAAAGTATAAGCAAGAGCATAAAAATATGTGCTAAAATGTAGTTTCTGCATAGACATCGTCAATTCATCCATGTCAGATACACTAGATTGCTGTTTAGGATTTTTCTAGAATTTTACCAGATAAAGAACTTGATGGAAGTATATTTTCGGTTATCTTTTATAATTATCACAAAGTTCTGTCATTGCAGAAAAGGATACAGTAAGTACCACTCAGTTGAAACATCTGCCTGGTGAAGTATGACAAGCCTTCGCACTTATTCAATCATATGCTTGTTTTAAAATAATTTGTACTTGATGA
>LVTN01000310.1:121747-152238 GCA_001649415.1 Musa itinerans
CCCTTGCATAATATGCAGCAACAGATGCAGCTTCCAGCCGTGTCGCAGCCACCGCCCTTGCATAATATGCAGCAACAGATGCAGCTTCCAGCCGTGTCGCAGCCACCGCCCTTGCATAATATGCAGCAACAGATGCAGCCTCCAGTGAGTCAGAACTCTATTGGACCACAGTTTGGCAAAGGTGGTTACATGGGTAGTGCAACTTATCCACCGACACCATACAATCCACAAGCTTACCATCCTGCCTACAGCTATCCACCAAGCAACCTTCCAGCTTCCAGGAACCAGCAAGGACCTCCTGGCAATGGTCCAGCTCCCCACTATGAGACCCGGCTGATGCGCAATCACCCCTACGGGGACATGATTGAGAAAGCTGTTGGAATGGGATATGATGTGAATCAGGTCATGGGCCTTGTTCAGAGGATGGCTGAGACTGGTCAGCCTATGGATTTTAATTCCCTGCTCGATAGATTGAACGGACAAGCCGCCGGAGCAACCCCACGAGCATGGTAAGACGAACATTTGCTTTATGTTGCAGAGGTGGTTTTTCAATTGTCTCTTGCGAGTATATATGGTGTTTGTAGATATAAAATTCCATTCACGATAACTGGGCGTTTCTCATAAGACCTGTGGTCAAATGAAATTTGAGACTAGGACCATGATTTATCAGATGTCATGGTTGGACAAAGACTATGGAAAACCCTAATATTTTCTTGGAGCACATATAATTTATATTGCTTTTTGCTGATCAGCGTGGATTAATATGCTTTGCAACTGTGTAGTAGGATTAATTTCTCTCCATTTTTTGTCTCACGCAATGTTCAGGGAACATTGTGGTAAGTATTATGGATGATAGGCACTTGAACTTGAATGTCCCCTAATGTACAACGATGAACATATGTTAGCTCCTGTCTTTATGTCCGTGTGCACTTGGCACCCTTTAATCACCATGGGTAATTGTGTTCTGTTGACTATAGTACTGTTAATCTAACCTCTTTTTTTGTTTTTGTTTTTTGGGTTCCTTTGGTTGCCATAACCAATCATCTTCTCACCTGCTTCTGGTTATGCTATTTTAGAATTAATTTCCTTTCGTTACAATAAACTATGGTGCAAAATGTAAATATGAGATCTCAACTGTTGGATGTTTCAAACAAAGATAAGACCACTGAGGAACACTGGAAATTTGATTAGGTAGTTATTTAGCTACAAAACCTTTAGCTACTTGTAAAATCGAAACGTGCCTGTTTATTTTTTTGGTACATGTAAAATTGAATGATGTCTGTTATTTTTATTTTTATTTACAAAGAATATGTGTGTGTGTGTGTGTGTGTTGTTTAAAAGAAGTTTTCATGAAGTTGAATTTTAAGCCCACGACTTGTGGTGAAGGTCTTGGGATTTTGATTTCCATCTCTCCCTTAATCGTGTGTTTTCCACATCTTAAATTCTTATACCCTCCATTGCCTTCTTACGCTTGCATTGTATTGTGATTTGTAAGTCTCAATATACATTACACCCAATTTCCAAACCCGGCGGCATCCCGACCATAAAAGTATAATAGACTTGTAACTCCTTTTTCTACTGATTTGATTTCGACATACAAGAAAACAGATTCCAAAACAGAACAAGCAATCTATTTTAGATGCCACATTCATTTACTAATCAACCTACCATCCCATGGCCTTTGCCAGTCAAGCAACAAATTTCCTTCTACCACAAGCTATTTTAGATGAGGCAGTCTAAAAGTGTCGAGTACACTGATGTGCATATCCTTCGAACTCTTTGAAAAGAAACAACTTTAGCAACTGCCTGCACCGTAACAACAACAGATAGCCGCAGCAACTACTACTGATGAAAAGGTCCACGAGAAGCTACGACTCATAATCTACAAGTACATGAGCTCCAACCACCAATGACCAAGCAACACAAGTTTGAAAAGTTTAGATAATTCTCTTTATTCATAATGGAGAAAATTGAGGAGACAGGCAAAGGAAGAGCAGCAGCATGACCTCTGTTTAGCAATTCTCCATGCTGAAAAATCACAGACCTAAAGAAAAACGAGAAGAATGTCAAACAAGCATTATTGTACGAGTTATGTGTACTGTTCAAATGAGGATGAATCACAATGCCAATACCCTAAATGAAGCCCGAGCAAACAAAACAATTCTTCATTTTCGATAGCTGCCATGCAACCCACACTAAATCAGGATTCAGCTGTAACTTGAGAACAAGGAATCACAACTCTTCATGAGTGCATGCACTCATCCAGAGTGTAGACCAAATTGCTATCAATTAAAAAAATACAAAATAAAATCTCCAAAAGCCGGCATTTAAGTGTATTTGGTGACTATCAAGGTTTTTAATTTCGAATGATACCGCCCGCTACCACGCGAAGAAGGTCGGTGACGGTCGATTTCGACCGTCACCGCCCGCTATGGGGTGGTATTAGCCGAGGGAGAAGAAAAGGGAGAACTTGGAGATCTGATGCCGCTCTCCCTCGACGATCTCGATCCGTCACCGCCCTCCCTCGCTGGACGCCGCAGATGAGATGTCATCTCCTCCTCATCTGCGACGACGAGGCCTCGGCGTCGTCGGCTAATTCTCCTCATCCGTACGAGGAGAAGAAGCCTTGTAGACGACGTCGTTGAAGCTTCGTGGGGAGAAGAAACGAGGCAACACCGCCTCGATGACATCGCCCTTTTTTTATTTTTTAACCTTATATATATACACACACCGAGCAATATGCCAAAGCGTACCACTCAGTATACTCGTACCGTACCGTACCATACCGAGTTGATCTCGATACTCCGACACGATACGAAATTGCAAACCTTGGTGACTATAACAAATTATGTTAGAGCTTCAACTATATCTTATACATATTTTCTAGTGAGATGTTATAGTTATCATATCATACTAGTCTTGGAGGGAGTTGTGGCATGGGGTTGGTAGTTGGAGTTAATTCCTTGGTTTAAAGTTATAGTTAATCAACTTATCACTTCTATGAGAAAACACAAATCACTAAGTTTATGGGAGCAATTTAAATAAACATTTAAACCATCTTAACAAGCATATCCATCAAATTTATTGTCATATCAATCATTTGATTGTTGTTGTAGAATTCAAGCCTGGTCAAGTAATCGTTCTCATATGTCCTCAAAATTAAATCAAAATTTTATCAAAAGAACAAGATACATGTGAACAACTTTTCGAAAAAGTTTAACACTTACAAGTTGCTAAAGCTAGAGAAAAAAGTCTGTGTTAAATATTATGTTAATTCATGAGAATTTAACTGGGATTAATTCTATTCTTGACAGCCAGGGACAATTGCTAGAAACTAAGTTTTAGGCTATATATGATTGAAACCAAATATATGAAGTGTAACTTTAGCAATGCCAAGATAAGAATTAGTAATGAGAATAAAATGTTCCTAAAGGTAATAGATTTAGATATCTTGGATAAGTTCTACAACATGATAGGGAGATAAACAAATAAATTTAAGCAGAAAATCAAAGTGCCAAGGATCATAAAGGTTCTATGTGATCATAGAGGGTAGAGCAAGATTTGGACAATTTTAGGAGAAACAATATAAAAAGATTTGGATGGTCATGGTTTGATTAAAGATGTCCTAAATAGACTCTATAATAGGAAAATATCCATGTAATATAATTGTCCTTGTTCTCATGGAATTTACTTGTGCCAACCTGTAATTTTAGGAGAACATATAACCAGTTAGCTAGATTCCACCTAGCAATTGTCACATGTTGTTACTACCATCTGGTTAAGCATCCAGATAAAATTACCTAAATTATAACAATGAAAAGAAAAATTGAATTAACCATGCTACAATAAGACATGAGGCTAAATGGGTGATGTATAAAACAGAGTTGTCGGTGCTGACCAACATTGGTTCCATAACAATATTTGTTCACAAACAGAGTAAACATTTTAAAGGTCTATAGAGAACTCACATCACATGTGATGTCTGAGAGCTATGGCATCACTTCCTTTTTAAAAATGATGAATCTCTTGTTCAATTTATGAACAGCCCATATAATTATTACATTTCATGCTAATTACCTTTTGGTGCTTGGCTTTCATCTAGTTTCATCACATCCTACAAAAGAAAAAAGAGAAAAAAAAAGTTTTCTTACATGAAAGTAGGAAAACGGCAGCATATGGAAAATTCGTCACAATACAAGTAACAACTTATAAGAAAACCATGAATCCTTTATGTTGACACCCTAGGCTATCTTATAGTTGGTGATAACTAGAGATGTTTCTAGTCCATGCTATTTGACATAAAACAAACTATAAGTGGACTTCAAATGGAAATATTACATGCAATGCAATTTTCTAAACTTGAAACATAACTAATGCAAATAAGCATAATATTCCTACACAAGTATAAAAGGTTAGAAATAAAAAATAAAAAGGACAATTTAATCCATGTAAGCAGAGTAGATTCACCAATTAATTAGGTGATTAACAAGTCTCAATCATATCTTCCACTTTAGAAGCACCACATAATATGAAAGAAAAGAGTACAGCGGTTCAACAACCACAGAGAACAAGACAAATCCAATAAGATCCATATTAAGTCTTTTAATACATTAAGGTTAATTCAAAATGTCTCCTTTTTGTACCCTGTAAAATGCTGTCAAAATTGACTGATGAACCAAGAGCTCAATCAAGATCCACACGGTCTTTTGAATGGAGAAAATTGAAACTTTATAACAAGATCCAATTGTAACACTATCCCAGCATTTAACCGATTCACCCAAACAATAGAATCGTCTGAAGGGGTCAACACAATCCAGTCAACCAAATAATTAAAGAAGATAGAAGTGGCCGATAATACCTTCGGAGAGCCATCCATATCCCCTACGCGAAACATTGAGCATCGAGGTCAACAACGCCGTGGCCGTTGCGCTGTGCATCGGCATTAGCGACTCCACACAGAAGCTCGCCTCCACGGGAGACCTTAAAGACGTTCCCAAATAAGAAGAGGAAATCGTCAGAAGAAGCAGAACACAAAAGCAACAATATGAGATATCGACTCCAACCCCTAGTGAATGCAACTAGTCTGTATCTACCTAATCTACCTACTACCTGAGGAAACGACTGGCGGCGGCCGGCCTCAGTTTGGGTAGACAGCGAAGCTGAGGGCGCGAGGCCGCTACGGCCTCGGCCGCGACCCTCGCTGCGCCGCCGCGGATCGAAGCCGAGCGAAGGACCGACCTAGCGGCGGCAGCCATGGCGAGCGGAGGTTCTATATTTTTGGGGATTCAGACGAACTATGAAGCTTTTATTTTTCGATGGGATCTGCTGCCTCCGCCTGCCATCTTAGTTTGGCTGTTTCTAATCTGAGCACAAATGACCTCCTGCAGCAAGTGAGCAGGATAAGTAAAGCATTAATATGTAAATATTCATCTTGTAAACTAGTTCTTGTGGCATCAACCATCGATTGTTATGAAATATTTTCTAAGATACAATTTTGGGAGTATTTGTATTGAGATGATGCATTTACCAAGTGTAGAAGACAAACAAGAGCGTCTCTTATCCATCGTTCGAGACTACCTGTGACGAGGGTAATAATGGCGACATGACGCGCAACGACGTCAGTCGTGCCTGGATAACACTCCGCCTGAGGAAGGCAATAATGACGACGCGATGTGCGCTGACGTTATTCACTCTTAGACGACGACTTCATCATTTTGCCCTAACACGCTTGGCCAAGGCAGACCGGAACGACGATCGAGGCACGCCCATGCCCTGCGGCAACCTGGTTCTTCACGCAACATCAGCAGCGGTGTCGGACGCCATCAGAGGTACGATCCACCCCCTGCAAACAGGCACATTAGGAACAGTAAGCTGCCCTATAAAAACTCCCCGCGCTAGAGAAAAGGGGGAGGGAGAATAGATACCACTCGACTCCACTCGCTGACTAGATCGTCAGAGGGATCGGGCCGAGCAACCGACCCGACCTGTGTGCAGGTGAGAAGACGGAGCGGCTTCCCCGGGACGTAGAAGGGAGGAACCCCTTCCCGGAGACGACCTGACGCACCTTCCCCGCGCATCCCGACGTGTGCGACCGGCCACGTCAGCAACCCCCGAGGGACCCTGAGCAAGATCCCCGCCCATTCAGACCCGAACCAAGCCGTGCCGACCTCGAGGCCACGACATAAAGTTGTTTACACTAACAACTTGTATTGAGATGGTGCGGTGTAGAAGACAAACATGAGTATTTGCACTGAGCTAGCAGTCCAAAAGAGACTAAGCTGACCCAAGTCAAACTGGAACCTGGTTATTGTGTTTTACCCATGTTGGTGGTCGTCGACTTCTCGAGCGGTCGGTTCATACCTTTTGTGCGGGTGCCGATCGACCTGTATGGATTCACATTGTGCAGTGCCATTTCAAGTTTTCCAGAGTATGTAGCGTTGTCTTGTATAGTCTCGGACAGCGTGAGAGCGAGCGACGTTGTTCCATCCAAATCCGAGGTGTCGCAACAGCATACTATGTTAGTTATGAGGCCCTATGTTGGCACCGATATGACTGCTAACTGTTATCACGATGATGGTTCCAAAATATATCCTATTACGACTCACACCCTAGGCTATCTTATAGTTGGTGATAACTAGAGATGTTTCTAGTCCATGCTATTTGACATAAAACAAACTATAAGTGGACTTCAAATGGAAATATTACATGCAATGCAATTTTCTAAACTTGAAACATAACTAATGCAAATAAGCATAATATTCCTACACAAGTATAAAAGGTTAGAAATAAAAAATAAAAAGGACAATTTAATCCATGGAAGCAGAGTAGATTCACCAATTAATTAGGTGATTAACAAGTCTCAATCATATCTTCCACTTTAGAAGCACCACATAATATGAAAGAAAAGAGTACAGCGGTTCAACAACCACAGAGAACAAGACAAATCCAATAAGATCCATATTAAGTCTTTTATTACATTAAGGTTAATTCAAAATGTCTCCTTTTTGTACCCTGTAAAATGCTGTCAAAATTGACTGATGAACCAAGAGCTCAATCAAGATCCACACGGTCTTTTGAATGGAGAAAATTGAAACTTTATAACAAGATCCAATTGTAACACTATCCCAGCATTTAACCGATTCACCCAAACAATAGAATCGTCTGAAGGGGTCAACACAATCCAGTCAACCAAATAATTAAAGAAGATAGAAGTGGCCGATAATACCTTCGGAGAGCCATCCATATCCCCTACGCGAAACATTGAGCATCGAGGTCAACAACGCCGTGGCCGTTGCGCTGTGCATCGGCATTAGCGACTCCACACAGAAGCTCGCCTCCACGGGAGACCTTAAAGACGTTCCCAAATAAGAAGAGGAAATCGTCAGAAGAAGCAGAACACAAAAGCAACAATATGAGATATCGACTCCAACCCCTAGTGAATGCAACTAGTCTGTATCTACCTAATCTACCTACTACCTGAGGAAACGACTGGCGGCGGCCGGCCTCAGTTTGGGTAGACAGCGAAGCTGAGGGCGCGAGGCCGCTACGGCCTCGGCCGCGACCCTCGCTGCGCCGCCGCGGATCGAAGCCGAGCGAAGGACCGACCTAGCGGCGGCAGCCATGGCGAGCGGAGGTAATGGTGAAGGCCGACAAAAGACCGGCAGTTTGTGAACGAAGCTGAAACCCTAAAAGCACAAGGCGAAGTTGCTACAAGCAGCCGTCGCTCCGAATGCCCACAAGCAGACCACGTTGTGTTGGATCGGAGGATTAAAAGCCTATCAGATATACGTACAACATTAAATTGATTGCTACTCACATTTGGGATCGATAGAATCCGGTGGTTAAGCATCTTTGCATCGCACCAACGGTCCTGATTGTGTTCAAAGTAGATGATGATCTTGATTGACGTTCGTCGTTTTCTTGATGACCGAATGCGACAACATGAAAGGACATGATTGATTCCAAAATTCCATACATGGTCATCACCTCCCTTTAGATCAAATTAGACCATGAATTCATTAAGATTTACCTTGTGGAAAACCTAGATCGATTTTTAATATATCATTGATAGTCATTACATCGATGGATCATCACGGATAGTGAATACGGTGTTAATAGCTCAGTGTGTGAGAGGAGCCCAGTGTTGCTGTGAGCTTGTTATCCATCTGCATGCTGACCCCATGAAACGTGATCCGTATCACTGATAGACACCTATGAAGCGTGATCCATCTTTCCATTCATTTGCATGATTCCCATGGGTGTAGACACCCAAGAACTACCGGAAACTGGACGGTCTTCTTCCCATGCCAGGTTGCTCTAAAGCGTCTTGTTCCACGATGCTGACTTCAATTTCTTCTGGTGTGTCCAATTAGCTTACGCCACCAAGGTGAGGTGTTTTATACTACAAGCTGGAAGAGAGCAAAGCAAACGCATGAAGCCTGCAGCCGAAGTTAAAATGCAACTTGTTTCGGTCTCCCACCTCTTCATGCCTTTCCCCGGAAGGCAGGCTGCTACCCTTGAGAAACAATCAAGAAAACAACGGGGATGCAGAAGGATACATCTCCTGGCATCTGGAACCGGAATGTGAGGGGAAGAAAGGGAGGGAGAGCAAGAGAGATATGCTGCTGGATAGAGAATCCATAGATCTGGTTTTGGTCCCAGCTGGGTTGGCCATTTTGTTTGGGTATCATCTCCTTCTCCTCTACAGACTTTTCAGGTTTCCCCACACCACTGTGATTGGTTATGAGAACCACAACAAGCGAGCATGGGTCGAGCGGATGATGCAGGTTAGTGCGTTAAATCCCTCCAGCTCTCTGTTCTTCATCGATATCCGGTAATGTCCATCCACAGTAATCTGTGTCAATCTTCAATACAACTTGAAGCACTTCACCTTGCAGATATAGTTGTACTTAATCCTCTTAGATGACCAAAAATATTTCTGCAGACAACTCCGGAGGAGACTGCAATAGCTCTGCAGGTGATATCAAGCAGTATATCAGCATCAAGCAACCTGGCCTCGCTCTCTATCGCTCTGAGCTCTCTCATCGGAACCTGGATAGGAAGCAACTCCAAGGTATTGACGTCGGAAGTCATCTACGGGGACACAAGCCAGACCACGTCTTCCGTGAAGTATGTTTCCCTGCTCACCTGCTTCTTGGCCGCCTTCACTTGCTTCATCCACTCGGCACGGTACCTCGTCCATGCCAGCTTCATGCTGAGCACACTGGACTCGGACATACCCATAAGCTACGTCCAGAATGCAGTGATCAGAGGCAGCAATTTCTGGTCGATGGGTCTCAGAGCAATGTACTTTGCCACCGCCTTGCTGCTGTGGATCTTTGGACCGATACCGATGTTTGCTTGTTCAGTATTCATGGTGATGATACTGCACTTCCTCGATACTAATTCCACTCCACTGCATCACTTCAGATATTATCCAAACAAGGGGCTGGAGAAAAGAATTAATGCAAGACATGCAAGTAGCATTATTGAGAACACGATGTATCCTCCACTTCCATAAGTTAGTCTATCCATGAACCAGGCAAGGAGACGACAGCAAGTGATTGCTTGAACTCAAACTTTTACTGATAAATGGCTCCCGATGTATCCTCCACTTCCATAAGTTATTCTATCCATGACCCAGGCAAGTGATTTCTTGAACTCAAACTTTTACTGATAAATGGCTCCTCATATTCTACAATAAAGAACGAAAACATGTATCTCTATATTTTTGGGGATTCAGACGAACTATGAAGCTTTTATTTTTTGATGGGATCTGCTGCCTCCGCCTGCCATCTTAGTTTGGTTGTTTCTGATCTGAGCACAAATGACCTCCTGCAGCAAGTGAGCAGGATAAGTAAAACATTAATATGTAAATATTCATCTTGCAAACTAGTTATTGTGGCATCAACCATCGATTGTTATGAAATATTTTCTAAGATACAATTTTGGGAGAATTTGTATTGAGATTGTGGTTTTATACTATGCGGCGTCGTCTCGTACAGTCTCAGACAACACTAGAGCGAGCAACGTCGTTCCATCTGAATTCGAGATGTGACAACAGTGCACCATGTTAGCTCTAAGGCCCTGTGTTGATGCTGATGTGACTGCTAACTGTTATTACGAGGATGATACCAAAATATATCCTATCACGACTCATTTAATTATCAGAACCGTCATAATTAATACCTTAAAACTCTATGTATTGAACTTAGGACACCAGAATGTATTGTACTTTTATGGTACTTGGCAGAGGTACAGAAGGAATTTAAGTACAAAATAAATTAATAAAAGATAAATTTAGCAAAAGGGTAAGTCCAAACTCAGAGTCATGAATGTTACTATCATGGCTGCTCGTGTCCCATCATTTTCCTCATTAGGATGCGTAGTAGATTACGTTCTTCTGATATCATATTTGTCACAATCTGAACATATGGATTATACTTCAAAAAATACACGAGAAAAATAGTAAATTATAAAATATATAGTAATCAAAATCCATTTCACAATCGATATTAATTACATCAGGATATTATAATTGGATGATGATATGCTTGGGTCATGGCATACGTACATATGTTGATCGGTGCTTACCTTCCCAAGCTTGTGGTTGTGGACCGGGTTGATATTTCGTCGAACACTAATGGGGCGAGACATTATTCGGGACCGGGTTGATAGGATTGTGTTTGACGGCTCCAGTCGAACATGTTGTGTGCACTAATAGATGAAACAATTACTGATACGGCGAGTTGGGATCTGCTGCTTTCTGTCGGGTTGGAGGAGAGGAGATGGAGACGAGAGCGAAGAGAGCCAAAGCCACCGAAACGGCGACGGAGCCGAGAAAAGATGCCTCCAAGAAACCGAAGGCGAAAGCCAAGAGGAAGCCCTCCTCTTCTGCTAAGAACGACCACCGCGACAAGCCCAAGAAGCCACCCACCGCTTTCTTCTACTATCTGTACGCCTCTCTGAACCCTAATCCCGTGCTTCTACGCTCCTGCCCCCTCCCATCTCGGGCTGTGGCTTTTGTGGGAAGTTGATGATTCGCTATTGGGGCATGCTGTTTCCTTGGATACATCTGTTGTATAAAGTTTGGTCACTTGTAACTTTCATGGTTTTCTCAAACTGCGTTTGCTGTGTGGGAGAAATGATCACAATTGTCAGTTTATATTTCTTGATTGTGTTCAGCCTGGGTGATCGAAAGGCCCATTGTAGGGATTTAGTCACTGTTTTGGTCTCTTTCGGTCGAGCAGGTATGATGCGTCCCAGGTTTTAGTAAGGGTTCCGTTTTCTATTGTGTTTGGTCATATTCACAGACTGTGTGGGTGAAGTTGTTTGTGATTTTGACATGTTCCTATGAGCTGCACTAGTTAGCTGCGTTACAAGTTCATGACTGTCTTTTTTGACAAAATTACCATGACCTACATGGGCACTATGGTGGTCATCATTTCAGATTTATAATCGTTTAGATATAGATTTAGTTGGTATATTCAGGGGAGAGCACAACCCTAAGGGAGCAATAGAGAGTTTAACAGTCGATCATAAAGATAGCAACATAAACTCTCTTTTTTGGGTTAATTGGATTTGATTTAGCATAGGGTTTATTTAGGTTTAGGGTTGGTTGTTTTTTATTTTGGTGATGGTTTCTGTAATATTTGTCCTATAGTTTTGGAGCATAACCTCTATTATTTGGGATCCTTTTGAGGTGCTACCGCGCGATAAGAAAAATTGCCACCATTTTAAGATTGTTTGGATATAATTTTGATTAACTAGAATTGGAGAGGGTTTTGTCCTGGTGGGTATAGGCCATCTAGTGAGGCAATAGGGGGAGTGTTAATATATGGACTTTGCCTTGTATCCTTCTTTTTTGTATCTTTATTTGCCAGGGCAGGACAAGTGGGTACATTGGTGGTGGATTAGAACTCATAGGAGCCATTGGCATCACCAATGTTAAGGATTTAATAGTTATAATCAATATAAATGCTATTATCCATCAAAGTTGATGACTCTTACATGGTAAGTTTAGTGCATCAGATCCTATTATTTGACATCACCCCTTCCTACCATAAAATCTGATATTGAGACTTCGAAACCAAAACAAAATCTCCTTTATCTTCGTGAACAATCAAAACACAGTCAACATAATTTACACCCTAGTGATACATAACTGTCCAAGCCGTCCGTTACATATACTAAAGCTGCTGGTGTTTGGCTCTAAGAAGACACCACACTTAGTGAGAACTTACAGAAATATGAAGAATCACCACGTATATAATGATAATCAAAATGATTTCTTTTTTTTTTTTTTCGTAATCCTAGCCATTGTACTCTTAATTGTCTGTGTTTCATCTTTATTAATAGCATTTATCAACTTTGAACTGTTTCATCTATTATCAACTTTGAACTCGTAGGAGTCATTGACATCACCAATGTTAAGCATTTAAACTTACCTTGTTATAAGGATTTTACATATAGGTATGCGTTGATAATAGCATTTATCCAATGGTAAGGATTTAACAGAGATCCAACTTTGATGGATAATAGTACAATATCATGCAAAGAAACAATCTTCTAAAGCTATGGTTTCAAAGATATTAGGATAGGCAATAAAATCCCTGAACGTTGGACATTTTAAAACATGAAGCATGAAGCAATAAAATCCCTGAATGTTGCTCCTTTCATGTGTACTATCTGTTTGTTGCCCAGGAGAATCACCACGTCATAATATAACGATAACCAGGATGATTTTTTTTTTGTTTGTAATCCTAACCATTGTAATCTTAATTGCCTTTGTTTCATCTTTATTTGAGTCATTAAATCTTTTCCAGATCCATCTTATCTGTTTTCATCTTTTTGATCCTTAACTTGCAATGCACAGATATCTAACCAGTCTCTTTTGTTTATTGCACCTCTGTTCTTCTAATATTTGTTATTAAGGATTTTACATATAGGTATGCATTGATAATAGCCAATGGTAAGTATTTAACAGAGATCCAACTTTGATGGATAATAGTACGATATCATGCAAAGAAACAATCTTCTAAAGCTATGGTTTCAAAGATATTAGGATAGGCAATAAAATCCCTGAACGTTGTACATTTTAAAACATGAAGCATGAAGCAATAAAATCCCTGAATGTTGCTCCTTTTATGTGTACCATCTGTTTGTTGCCCAGGAGAATCACCACGTCATAATATAACGATAACCTGGATGATTTTTTTTTTTTTTGTAATCCTAGCCATTGTAATCTTAATTGCCTTTGTTTCATCTTTATTTGATCATAGTCATTAAATCTTTTCCAGATCCATCTTGTCTGTTTTCATCCTTTTGATCCTTAACTTGCATTTCACAGATATCTAACCAGTCTCTTTTGTTTATTGCACCTCTGTTCTTCTAATATTTGTTATTAAGGATTTTACAGATAGGTATGCATTGATAATAGCATTTATCCAATGGTAATGATTTAACAGAGATCCGACTTTGATGGATAATAGTACAATATCATGCAAAGAAACAATATTCTAAAGCTATGGTTTCAAAGATATTAGGATAGGCAATAAAATCCCTGAACGTTGTACATTTTAAAACATGAAGCAATAAAATCCCTGAATGTTGTTCCTTTCATGTGTACCATCTGTTTGTTGCCCAGGAGAATCACCATGTCATAATATAACGATAACCTGGATGATTTTTTTTTTTTTTGTAATCCTAGCCATTGTAATCTTAATTGCCTTTGTTTCATCTTTATTTGATCATAGTCATTAAATCTTTTCCAGATCCATCTTGTCTGTTTTCATCCTTTTGATCCTTAACTTGCATTTCACAGATATCTAACCAGTCTCTTTTGTTTATTGCACCTCTGTTCTTCTAATATTTGTTATTAAGGATTTTACAGATAGGTATGCATTGATAATAGCATTTATCCAATGGTAATGATTTAACAGAGATCCGACTTTGATGGATAATAGTACAATATCATGCAAAGAAACAATCTTCTAAAGCTATGGTTTCAAAGATATTAGGATAGGCAATAAAATCCTTGAACATTGAACATTTTAAAACATGAAGCATGAAGCAATAGAATCCCTGAATGTTGCTCCTTTCATGTGTACTATCTGTTTGTTGCCCAGGTTATGCTAAATTACCTAAAGGTAGAACATGCCTGTCAAACAGTTATATTAAGATTAAGAAAAGTTTTAATAAGTTCAGACATTGTCAGCAATTCATCTTTGAAAAATTGTCTTGGGTCTTGATTATGCTTGTTTGTGTGATGCTGTTTTACTCTTTTCTTCTCTTTTCCCCTCTTACAATCTCATTACCATTATTATCATATTGTTATTTAACTAAAAATTTAATTTGTTTGTAGTTGTGTGTTTATGAAATAAAAGAGTTTAAATTGGATGCATATGTTAAAGAACTTTTTTGTTTTTGTTTTGAAGGGAAGATTTTCGCAAGACCTTCCAACAAGAAAACCCAAATGTCAAATCAATGCGAGATGTATGCATTTGTTACTTGTAGTTCATGTTTCGACTTGATTTCTATTGTTTATACTACATGCCTTTTCTATATTTCTTTCAGATTGGTAAGGCATGTGGGGAGAAGTGGAAAACAATGTCATTTGAGGTTAGTTCTTGACATGTTTTTCCTCAGGCACACAGGTTTAGACAAATGATTTACTTGTGCTACAATTGAAAATAAAATATACATGTAACTTATCCGTTGGTAAAGTGTGGATACTCAGAACTTGGGAAGGAGAGATTCCATCTGAGAGAAGAGGTAGATAATTAAAGGACAAAGGAGAAATTTTATCTGATGCACGATCAAATGTTCTTGAAATGTATTTAAAATAGCATATTATGTATGCAATCAAGCATTATGCTGTTCACCAAGTGGCTTTGCTGTGGGAGGACCAATTTCTTATCTTAACTGGTTAAATAAAGATGCTTATGGGAGTAAGGTGAAATATGATGTTAGTAGAAACTTTCAATTTTGTCATGGCATTCATTAGTTAGGAGGTTAACTGGAAAATAACTTCTCTCTCTCTCTCATACGCGCACATGTTCTTAAGCACACAAAGTTGACATGCTTTGCATGTGGACATTCTCTCATTTCTATATGCTAAAAGTTTAGCATAATCTGTGTGGACTAGTGAATAATGGTAGCTTTGATAAGATTTGGCCTGCAATTAACCAAAATATACATATTAAATACTTGTTGGTAGTACAATCAGGAATTATGATGCAAAAACACCTTATGTACTACTAGTGTTTGATGAAATATTTGGTTCAACCGTTCAAGTGAAGCTGCAGCATCACAAATTCTGTGGATTAGGAATAGTTTAGTAAAAGTTCTGTAAGAAGCAATGATGTTGGAACTTGGAAGTCCACATGATAGAAGTTAACTATATCTTCACACCTCATTATGATAACGGATGTAAAGTATGTTGGAGCAGATTTTTGGAATGTAATTGGAGAAATGCATGCGACAAAAATGTAAAAGTTAACTTAGCTTCAGTTTTCTTTGCACATGGCAACCCATGATTTGTTGACCCCTTGCGAATGAAAGCCTTTGCTAACCACTGCAATTCTTGGAGCTAATAAATCTAGTGCAAGCTCTTTATTAGATATAAACATGTTAGCAAATTCTCAGCATCCTCAAATATGAATATAGATATAAACAGCCATATAATAACTTAATGACATTGCTTGTAGTATCTTTTACATAAGTAAACATTTGTCTACATCCTTATCAACATCTTGGATGGGTAGTCACTTAACCTTCTTAAGTGCCTTGTTCATGATGCTTTACATTTGTATTTTGTAATATTTGGTGCTTTTGCTTATGATGTTTTTTATAACCTAAACTTTCCTTTATAACTTTATTACAAAATGGTGGAGCATGATTTGCTTATGGTAATGACTTAAAAATTTTGTATAACTTAGTTTTTTTGTGTGCCAATTTAGTTATAGAATGCACTTTATATCATAACAAAAGTCAATCATGTATCTTGCAGATGAGGTAGAAAGTACTTTATAGAAGGATTCAGTAGGATTTCTCTGCTTGCCAATTAGTCATCAACCCTCCCGTCAATACACTTTTTGAAGTCTTTGCAGAACTCTACTCTATTTGCAACAGGGAAACAAAAATTAACATGAAATATAAATCAAGATATACATAACCTTAAAATTCATCTAAATGATTTCCTTATGTTCTGTGTTTCAGGTTTGTGGAATTAAGCAGCTAAAACAATGCTACTAAAGAATTCATTAACAGTAACTTTTCTTCTACCTTATTTGTTAGGAAAAGGTTGCATACTATGATATAGCCACAGAAAAAAGAGCTGCGTTTGAGAAGGCTATGGCAGCATACATTAAGAGAAAGGTTGGTGATTCTCGCGTCCTTTCTGTATCGGACTTATGCTCTAATGGCCTCTTTAAATGTCCCTAATGCCCTTTCCATATTATCTTGCAGGAAAGTGGTGAGTTTTCTGAAGGATCTGATGATTACGAATGACTTGGCTGGATGGAAAGCAGATCATCGGCTGTAAATTATATTTGTATCTGTTAATTAGGCTTTGGAAACTTAATCTGTCTCTTCCATCATATTTAATATTCGAACTAGTGCATATCCGAACCCTCAACTATCAATTTGAAACATCTCAAATTTCTAGTCGAGATTAGTAGAACACACACCATGCGTGCTTTTCCTGCCTTTACGGCCATTGGTGTTGTTGTAACAGCACTTGATCCAATTAACTGCTTGTGAAATGGAATATGCAGCTGCAAGTGTTGGTGTTGCTTACATTTCTTTGCTTGCTAGGTTATTGACATCCGAAATCTTCTTTTACTTCCAATTCTCACAGCAAATTGCCATGAAGCAATACAAGTTCATGTGGAAAAAAGAAGAAGACACCTCATCAATGCAAATCAACAATGTACAGATTCTCGACGCTACACCATCCAACGCAGTCCTTTGCTTGCTAGGTTATTGACATCTGAAATCTTCTTTTACTCCAATTCTCACAGCAAATTGCCATAAGTAATACAAGTTGATGTGGAAAAAGATGAAGACACACCTCATCAATGCAAATCAACGATGTACAGATTCTCGACGCTACACCATCCAACCAGACCAATTGTATCCAGTCACAGAGACTATAGTTGAATCGCCATTGCTCAAATGATGCAGAGGCCTAAATTTGCAGGAACGTCAACCCATTCCAGAGCACAAGAACAACACCACGAGAACAGGAAAGAAGAAGACACGAAAAAGATCTACTTCCGAGCTACAGGCGATGGTGGTGGTGGTGGTGGTGGTGGTCGCAATAGTACGTCAAAAAGGAATACAAGAATAGGAAGGATCAGAGGTGGCAACCGCAACAGAGGTAGAAGAAGCAGAGAGCGCCGACGAGGACGACTGCCTCAAGGCAGTAGAGGACGCGGAAGAGGAGGTCGTCGAGGAAGGAGAAGCGGGGGAGGGCGGTGCGTTTCTACCACCGCCAGGAGGCAGCGGAAGCGAGCTTCTCCGGCCAGTGGTTCTCCTTGTTGTTGGGCACCCGAGGCCAACCTCCTGCTCCACGCCCACCCACCATCCTGGCCCTTGGCAACAACGGGCAGCGGCCAATTCGATTCCTGCTCTCTCTTCTCTTCTTCGGACGCACGGTCAACAACTACCGATCGCACTGAAGGCGGAAACCAATTCAACGTTACCTTTAGAGAGGTGGAGAAGATGATGCATCGGGAAGTACGCAAAGCCAGGCTTTCTGGATTTAGACTGGCCGAGCGGGAGGGAGAAAAATGAGTCGAGCATCTTCTTTCCAGCCGTGGGATTCATCTCCTCTTTATCATGTCTTCACATTGTCTGTGTCTTTAGCAACACCTGTCTATATGTTTTTTCCCTTCAAAGTCCCTCAGCATCATTACATTGCCACTATCACTGGAAAGATAACTCATCTGTTGCTGCTCTATTTCCAGTTGGGTTTGGCCACACAACCAAATCTTGCCTTTTCACCATTGGCTTCTGCCAGCTGCATGCAGCAATCAATGATTTAGTGAACACAAACAGGTCGACCCGGACAAAGTGTTGCTGTCATCTGCACTCGATCATAAGCAGCGGCAGCAACAGTAGAGACGATAATGTATCAGCATCTGTCATATGCTTTGCAGTTTGCACAGCTACTACGAAGTGCAGAGATTTCTCTTTCTTTCTTTCTTTACTTACCTCTTTTGTAATCGATAATTTTGTTTGTTGATCGGGAGATGATGTTAGGCATACTGCGCATTTTATATGTGAAGTTACTGAATCTTCCACTTTATATTTGAACTGTAAGTTCAAACGATCTCTTCAGAAACGACTACTAAATTTCCTCAGCCTTTCCTCCCTTCTATGAACTGTGGCTGTCTTTGCGTTACGAGTCTCATTGACAGCACTCTTACCGGAGCATAACCTCATCGCCTAGTACTTCTTTTCTTCTCCTCGACTTCTTTTTTTTTTTTTTACCTTTAGCTGCGTCAACTGATGTATCAAGATAAATAGATGATGGAGACCCACTCCAAACCTTGGAGACAATTTAGAGGTCTTTGGGAGTCTGAATCAGATGCTGAATCAAGCAAGGGTGCCACTTGTGCTTGCAAATTCAATGGGGTGCATGATTGGATTCATATGCAAAAGGGTTTCAATGTTCTATTCCATATTCCTTATAGATTGTATTCCCAATTGTCTCATATCTATAAAGTCCGTGTTAGCTTCTAATTTGTTGGCATTTCTCTTCATGAAGCAGTGCCTGACAAAGGGATTAAGTAGATGAAGACTCTGTTTGGCTCTTAGACTTAACTCTTTGTGTAAAGGAAAGCTTGGGGAATTCTATCGAAATAAGTTGTGGGTTGCAGTAAATTGAGTTCCAAGCTTTCATGCCATGGAGAAGCAGCAAATCACTGATGACATACATATATGGGAAAGCTTCACCCTTATAGTCAGAAAAAGTCAAAAGCATTGTCATGGGAAATGGCACCACCTGCTTTCCATTAAAAATCTTTGACATGCTTGCAACAATGAATGGACTACAATTATACAAAATGATTTCCCTGTGTTTTAAACAAGAATCACATGAAGCAGAGCCAAGTTGGTAGTATCTATTGGTTCCATAGCTGTGACGGTCAAAAGGAGTGTGACTAACGATGGAAGAGAAAATGATGTAGGCAAACCGACCTTTGTAAGGATCATCTTTGACTTGCCTATTTCCTACAAGCAACTGAACTTTTTATGATAGATAGATTTATATCTATTAATATAGTTGCACTGTTCATACATGAATTCTAAAAGCTGTTCTACAAAGAAACATTTGTTTGACAGATTTCAGGCTTGTTGGCTTGCATCAATGATTCATTCAGCTATTCCACTTGTTTAATTATAAAGATGAGTGGCCTCAGGAGAAACATTTGTTCAGCAATTCCAACTGTGCATAACTGCAATTCTCTAATTCATCTAGTAAATTCATGGCCATGTTTTGAATTCCTTGCTATAATGTGTCAATCAATGTATTGTAAGTATCAGTTTTTTACTGCGTTAATTCTTGGACAGGAGTGCTGGCTTTAGAGATGCTACAGTAGCGGCGGTCCGGCACCGGCTTTTGACGTCAAAGGAGATTAATCCTCCACCTCTTCCATGCATGATCTGGTCGCAGAAATGCCTAACATGCACGTACTTGCGCTGGAGCCGTTCCCATCTCTCTCTCTCTCTCTCTCTCTCTCTCATGAGAGAGACAGAGACGTAGAGATTAAGCAACCTCCCCCACGTTTAAAGTAAACAGCACAGGAAACTTCTCCTGCAGCCGTGTCATCACATAATGGCTTCGCATTTGTCAGTGATTATGAATGATAACTGAGGCAGGCTAATCAATAATTTGCTACAGTAGCGGCGGTCCGGCACCGGCTTTTGACGTCAAAGGAGATTAATCCTCCACCTCTTCCATGCATGAAGCTACAGTAGCGGCTTTCCGGCACCGGCTTTTGACGTCAAAGGGAGATTAATCCTCCACCTCTTCCATGCATGATCTGGTCGCAGAAATGCCTAACATGCACGTATTTGCGCTGGAGCCGTTCCCATCTCTCTCTCTCTCTCTCTCTCTCATGAGAAAGACAGACGTGGAGATTAAGCAACCTCCCCACGTTTAAAGTATACACCACAGGAAACTTCTCCTGCAGCCTGTCATCACATAATGGCTTCTCATTTGTCAGTGATTACGAATGATAACTGAGGCAGGCTAATCAATAATTTCTAGGGATGGCAAGGGGATCAGATTTTTCTCAAGTATCCAATCCACTTAAGCTGGATTCCAGTGTCCTTCGATTGGGTACACCGACCTCAAACAAGGATGATGATGATACATGGATATCTTTTACAGGAAAATGAGAAATGGAGCCACTGATGTCATTGCAGAAAGCTCTAAATTGGCACCTCCGTGAAGGCTTTTAGATGTGCGTGCATGTGTGAAATCATAAAGCCATGGTGATGATCCATACACACTCAGCCAGTCGCCACCCGAACGGCGTCTGGCTCGTCTGAACAAGGAGGGATTTACCTGCGGCCGATACCGTAACTGTGGTCCTGCATGCACGTGAACCACGCGAAGTACTGGCGCGTTCTATGCCGTCGGATGCGATCCAACGGAGGAAAGTTGCGCTCGCGGTCAACCCCTGCGGGCGCCCAAAACGGGGTGGAACGCTGACACCGTCCCACGTCAGCGCCGCCCACCTCAGAGTCAGCGCGCCGGTCTCCCGGCGCTTCCCTTCCCATTGGCACGCGTCCGTCGACGCCTCAGAAAGTAGAACCATGTCCTGATTGCCTTCGGCGGTCGTTCCTCCTTTCGGAGTTCTTAATCCCCATCCATGACCGAAGATCACCGGTTGCCCTCCGTCGACTGCGGCTGATGCCCATGCGACCGCGATCGACTCCGTCTCCACCAAGAAAAAGACTCCTTCGCATGACCGAATCACCCAGCAACCTCTCGCGGGTGGCGCGATCTCTCGATATGGTGGGACCCACTCGTGGGAGCTCACACGTCGGGCGACAGCTCCACGAGAAATTTCAGGTTTGATGCGACCCACCTTATGCAGAAGGCCGACATGTTATATAACATTGTACGCATTCTCAGGTTCTTCCGTTCCGTCCCATTTCCTCCTTCCCCCCTCTCTGCACCAAAAGAAAAGAAGAGGAAGGGTTGTACTCTTTCGATCTGATTCCACACCATCCATTCTACCGCAGGCGGTCTTCATGTCCGGATATCACGAGAGGGAGCACTTCCGCTCCCTGTTCCATGACGAGCTAGCCGCGCTCTTCTCCCAGAGGCCGACAGATGGCGCCGCCTGCATTAGTGGTGGCCCAAGCGGATCCGACACCGGGGCGATTTTTCCGGCCGTGACCTTCACCGATGTGCCGCTTGGCTCGATGATGGACAACGACGCGCTCCCTAGAGCTTTTGGCTTGTCATGCTCGGCTCCGTTGGATGTGCTTGGCTCCG
This sequence comes from Musa itinerans, assembly GCA_001649415.1. NCBI lineage: Eukaryota > Viridiplantae > Streptophyta > Magnoliopsida > Zingiberales > Musaceae > Musa > Musa itinerans. Next base: position 143,262 of record LVTN01000310.1, read on the forward strand.
GAGGTAGGACGGGGTCTCCTGAGCTGATGGTGGACTTTGGAAATGGTAGTGGCAGCTCGACACCCGCGTTTGGGTGCGGTGGGCGTGCGACTAGAGTGACGCCCAACTCTTCGACCTCTTCAGTGTCCGCTGAGGCCGCCGGCGAAGAGGATGCAGACCGGTGTAAGAAGGAAGAGCAACAGGAGGAAGAAGATGATACGTCTAAGAAAGTGTAAGTTTTGCTAATAGATCCTTTGCCTTATCTGCTCTTTGAAAGGCTTCGGTTTTGTTGGATGATCGCACCGAGTTCGACCCTTTAAAACAATTCCTATAGGTGATTGATTGAAGTAGAAAAAGCTCCGAAGCAAGCGAGATTCGCTTTTCAGGAGGCTTTCCTGCTGATCCTTCTTCTGGAAGCACTAACAAAATTAAGACCCTTTGGGATGTGAGCTTGTACATCTCGACATGATAAACTCTGAAGATCTTTTCTGTTTCTGTCGTTCCCAGAAGTCTTCCCATGATGTGATTCTTAGGGATCTCCGAATCTGGAGAAATATCAACTATGAGAACGACAAGATTAATTCTATTTGATCGTCTGATTTCGTGAAATTTGATGAAACAGGAAGAAACACAAGAAGCAAGGAGAGAGAAGGCAAAGGGACCCCCGCTTTGCTTTCGTGACCGAGAGCGAGGTTGATCATCTCGAAGACGGCTACCGGTGGAGGAAGTACGGCCAGAAAGCCGTCAAGAACAGCCCTTATCCCAGGTTAGTAGTCACGTTGTCGCTCAAGATCTCCCATCCGCTTTAGCGCCGTCGTGCTCATTAATGTCAAGTCTTCGCTTCTTATGATGCTCGTGACTTGTGCATGCGTTGCAGAAGCTACTATCGTTGCACGACTCAGAAGTGCCCGGTGAAGAAGAGGGTGGAGAGATCTTATCAAAACTCGACCATTGTGATAACCACTTACGAAGGGAAACACACTCATCGGTGCCCCGCAACAATTAGAGGGAGCACACTGCTACTGCCTCCTCCGCTCATGTCAACGAGTTTCTTCCAGGATCTTGTGATGCAGCAAGCGCACCAGCTGAACAATACGGCAAACCAAATGCCTCCTCTCCAGCAGCTCGAGTTCTCTCACTACGGTCTCTTGCAAGACATGGTTCCTTCCTTCGCACACCACGGGCAACCATAATACGGAGGGCTCCTTGATTCAGATATCTGTGATCCTTACTTTTCTTCTACATGTATTTGGATGTAATATTTTGAGATTCTGCAAACTGTTGTGGTATAATAGATGAAGATAGAGAGTTCAATAACATGTCTTCCTGAATCATTTGAATAATTTTCCTTTCTCGATCATTTCTGAGAACTCATCCGCATTGTATCTGTAAAAGCTGATGCTAGATTTGTATAAGCAAAACAATTAATTTCTTTTGAGCAATACAAAAACTTTATAGCTGACTTCTTTGAATTTCAGTCAAAAACAAAATTGTAGAATTATCAAGACCCTTCAACTTAATATTTTTATAAAAATATAAAACAAGTAAAAATACTCACTAAGATGGAAATACTAGGGTTGGTAATATTTCTATTATTTATTGGAAATCAAACTCCTTCGAGCATCAAATTATTTGGAAGAAAAATTAATTATGTATAAAAATCTTGTCTCAACCCTTAATGTAGAGGAGATGCCTAAGAAAAACATTCGTTTTAGGTCGACTGTTTTGAATTTTTGTTTTACTATTGATTATATCCATTATTATTTTTGGTAGCATTACTCATTGCCGCAGAAACTACCATTTCCCTTGTTGTCCTTGTTGCACAGTACGGGAAACAGAGAGAGGAAGATGAACACTCCCAAAATAACCACAAGCTCCATCGCTGTAGCTCTGTCAGCTTCCATGTTAATGTAAGCATCTCTGTCAGCTTCTATGTAACTCCAAACCTTTTTGCGTTGTCGCTGTGGTCATCTTCCGGAGATAAATCCATCACCCGACGTCGGCACGCTAATCTTTCCCTATCCTCCCCTTCGAACACCGAGAGACGTACGTCCAGTCGATGTCGTTCGTATCAGCGAAGATGTGGTGAAGCACGGGATGGGGCGGGGTGGCGCTTCTGCTGGTGGTGCTGCTCGTTACATGTGCGGTAAGGACACTGAACTGGGCGTGGCTTCCTCTCAGGGGACCCGTTGCCCCTCTCCCACGACAACGTCCCCCGCATCGCTCCTTCCCACCATCGTGTCCTATCAAAGAATTCGGTGAGCACTCCCGATCGATCGCTTCTGTCTCTGCTGCAAGTCGTTCCATGTCGTCACTGATTCATCCAATACTTGAGGCATACTAAACACAGAACTAATTTCAAGCAGTGAACTGATTGGACTGAATCTTATGCTGTGTTAGACACAACCTATTGTCCCACATGCTTGCAGGATGAACGTCCTTCACCTGGTTTGGGCCTCTGCCTCGAGTGACTCTCATGGTTCCGCAGTGAGGGGCATTCCATCCAACAAGTTCGGTCACTTTGGAGGACCAAACACAGGCCCTCCCGGACGATTGCTAGTGACTGGACTCCTAACATAGGAGGATTCTAAACCCCGCTTTCCATCTCGAGAAATTAAAGGTAAATGAAAGATCATAGTTCTGTTCCTCTGCTGAATTCATACTAGATTGATGAATACTCACTCTGCTGAATAAGAGACTCTTCATAAGCTTTCGTTAGTTAATTTAACTTGTTGGCACTTATAGTTTCTTTTGTTTACTAAGTGTTATGAATTATGGCTCATAATCGTAAGTACTTGAACATCTCCTCTTCAGAATGTAGGCTATCTGTTGTAGGTTGACACTGTCATAACTGGTAGTGTGGCTTATGGGGAATTCTTGTTAGGTGGTACTATTATTATTATTTCCTAGGAATAAAATTTAGGAAGCCTAATCACATATTGCAGATCATTGTGAAGAGTCATAGGAGTTTGCAATGGTTCTTTTACAACTATTTTAACAGAAATACAAATATTCGTTTATTTCTTTTTGGATAGATTACAATGGGGGGTTGAAGTCGGAGTAGGGGGGAGACGGAGTGTGGAGGGAGTGGATGGGGGAGGAGGTGAGCTATCCTCCACTCCCTCTGCCTCTCCCACTTCACCCCCTCTCCTCCGCCTCCATCACCCCCCGTCTTGGCTACATGTTAAACTTAGAACTGCTGATCTGAACTTTCAGTTGATTCTTGTGATTATAAATCACAAGAGTCAACTGAAAGTTCAAACCCACGGATCCAAGCTCCACTTGATCAAGATCATTCCAAGCCAATCCCACAGCCCCTCTACCACAAGATTCACAGAACAATGGACAATCGTATTATTCTTTTCATCTACAAATTCAATAACTACCCCAAAAAATCAAGATGAATGTAAAAGAGATGTCTTCAACCTTAATTCACAGAACGTTTGGGACCACGGCTCTGACCTCCACTTGTAATTAAAATCTTACAGATCCAAAATCCCACAAAAACCTCCACCAACAAATTCAGAGAACGATCAATGATCAGATTCTTCCACCAACCCACAAATTCACTCAAAAACACCCAACAAAAACATCATGCTGCATATAGAAGATACATTTACAACGTAGGCTTCGAAATCCTCAAAAAGATTATAAAGGAAAAACTGAAAGTTCTATCCGCAACTTTGAGGTACATAGGTAACCAAGATCAGGCAGATCTGATCCCACAACCCCTCTACCAAGATTCATAGAACGATCGATGGTCAGATTCTTCCGTTCACCCACAAGTTGACTAAAAACAGACACACAGAACACCAAGCTGCATATAGAAGCCCTTTCTTGAGACTATACATCACAAGAACCGACTTGAAAGCTCGGACACACAACTACGAGACACCGATGTGACCAAGATCACCGTCAAATCGCAATAAAATCCTACGATCCCCACTTTACAAGATTCACAGAACGATTGGGTATCAGATTCGTTTGTTTAGGCATCAATTTTACAGCAAGAAAACAAAAAGAAACCAAAGAACATTCGGTTTAATATATGGATAAACCTACGACCGAAGAAGTTCGATCGAATAACCTTGGCCTGATAGAAGCAGAAGCCGATCGAATGGAGGAAGACCAAACGAGATCCTTTTCACCGTTCGAATGTCTCTTCTCCGTTTCGTCCTTTCTCTCACCGCCTCCACCCGCACTTGTTTACAGGGAAGAAGAGTAAAAAGCTTGGCCGAGGCCTTTTACCGTGTCAGATGGTTGTTATAAGGTGAGGTTACCGCAGCATTCTCTCTTATAAAATACAAGCCCCCTCTTTTCTTGATAGAATTGGACGGACAAGATGGACTCACCCGTCACAGTCCAGACACCGATCAGGGAGACAAACACTTGACGCGCGTCGGCTCATGTCCGAGCGAGGGAGAGCTGCTTTCTTATTGGTCGCCAGTCGGTGGGCCTTGCCAGCAAACAACAAAATAAACAAAGATGGTTGTGACATGAGTCACATAACACTTGAACCAATATATTATTGCTCACCTATCATTACCTAAGATAAATACAAGGATATTAGAGAACTTAGATAATTAAACTAACTACACAGGCAGGATAATGGTCAGTGGAACCTATCATTGCCTAACATCATGATCACATATTCTGTTCATCATGATGGTTGTTCAACTATCTTTTACCTTAATTCTCTCGAATGCACAGCGGAAAGGCATGTGTTTGAGTATATTATATTTGTTTGATCTAGAAGCTTGAGTCAGATTTAATCTAGTTCCGCAGCCGATCTTGTGAAAACGTTGTTTTGTCAAATGAGCGATCTGATTCGTGGAAAACTATGTGGGAGTACTCCTGTGTATGAATATCCCTTTCAAGCTTAAGTCAATAATTAATCAAACAGTTAATGATGCTGATTCGTGGAAAACTATGTCGGAGCACTCCTGTCCACGAATATCCCTTGTAAGCTTAAGTCAATAATTAATCAAACAGTTAAACTGAGGAAATCTATCCTTATAGGACTTAGAATTGATGTGCTCATTTATTATATAATTAATATGATAATGAAGGGTGTAGAATTCTACCGAAACTATCCACCCAACATCGAACCCAGAATTGAATGACTATCTCCATCATCAGGGATATGCCTTTATCAATCGATCGATCATTTCGGGTCTAGGTGGTAGGGGGCCATTGGCTCATCGACTATCTGGGAGCTGGAGCTGATACATCCTCCACATGATACCATGGGTGTCAACCACTTTGATCAATTAGTCAACTATGTGTTCTCGATGTGTTGGTCATATGAGACAGACATGTCGACATGGAATTGTAACTATCCACCCAACATCGAACCCAGGATTGAATGATTATCTTTAGAGATATGCCTTTATCAATTGATTGACCATTCGGGTCTAAGTGGTAGGGGGCCGTTGGCTCATTGACTATTTAGAGCTGATATATCCTCCCCATGATACCATGGGTGTCAACCACTTTGGTTAATTAGTCAATTATGTGTTCTTGACGTGTTGGTCATATGAGACAGACATGTCGACATGTGGAGCCAATGTGTTGTCCACATCAATTTTGTCATCACTTGGCCACATCCATTTCGTCATATCACATGTGCTCCACTCCCAACCTCTCTAGCCAAGAGAGTTACAAATTTAGGTATGAAAGAAGTCGGGATAACAATTTATGTGTGTACAATGAGCCAACAAGGTCAAGCACAATAGTGAATTATGGGGATTGTATCGGGCCAACACAATCAAGTATGACAGAGATTGTTGGAGAACTCGTCGAGTTAACACAGTTTGGGCATGACAGAGATCGATGGGGCATGCACAGGGTCGACATGGCCAGGCATGACAAAAAGTGATAGAGAATGATGAAGAATGCACTGGGCCAACATAACTGAGCGTGGTGGAGACCAAAGAACTCACTGGGTTGACACGACCAAGCATGGGCTAACATGGCCAAGCATGACAGAGATTGATGGAGAATGCATTGAGTCAACACGGTTAGGTGTGGTGAAAACCAACAAAGAATAGGAAAGAACGAACTAAGTCGACATAACCAGGTGTGATGGAAACTGATGGAAAATGGTAGAAAACACACTAGGCCGACATGATCAAGCATGGCAAAGACTAACGGAGAATGACATTGGGCTAACATGGCCAAGCATGACAGAGATTGATGGAGAATGCATTGAGTCAATACGGTTAGGTGTGGTGAAAACCAACAAAGAGTGGCAAAGAACGAACTAAGTCGACACAACTAGGTGTGATGGAAACCGATAGAAAATGGTAGAGAACACACTAGGTCGACATGATCAAGCATGGCAAAGACTAACGGAGAATGACATAGAATGCACTAAGCCAACATGACTAGGTGTGGCAGAGATCAATGGAGACTGCACTAGGGTGACACGACCAAGCATGGTGGAAATTGATGGAGACGACTGATCATGGTCGTGTGTTGTGCATGTCTCTTCCCTCATATCGGACGGGAAAATTCAAATGGATTTGGTGTGTTCTAACAACTAAGCATGTGTTGTATCTATTTATTGATGAGTCAACATGACACATTCATTGTGCGTTACGTGCACCTATCGAAGGTCATGATAGATTCAATGTGATATTCACAATGATGTAAATGACCACTATGCCGGGTGAATCACACCACATGTCCTGAGATGTTTCTGATGGAACCATGTGATCTGCTATCTTTGCTGTGTTTGGAAGTTGAACAAATGAATGGGTAGTTGAATTGTCATCCTCATACCCTATAAATACCAGCCCTCTACCATTGTTCTTCTTCACTTCTGCCCATGGCTAGGATACTCATGGACAACCAACTCGGACTTCCTTCTTTAGCACATTCAGGGTCCTTTTCCTCCTCTTCTAGTGCCTCAAACTTAGATAGGTCATCGATTCCGTTACCACCCGCGATGTCGACTATGAAAAATTTATCCCTTGAAAGAGCCGAATCGATTGTATTGACACGTGCTACCCTCTTGGGGGAAACAAATCATGAAGTGTGGCTTTGCTTCCGATGGCGGAGTCCTTTGACTTAGACTATGTAGTGTTGGCCTCCAATCTAGAGATTCTCTAGGGGATCTATCATATTTCGACCAGGTTCAAGCTACTACCTGCTCGGTTGAGTGACTGACCTTATGTATCACATCATATGCTTTGCATAAGCATGAACGCATTGGAGGTAAGACTATGCTTTTCCCTCCACCTTTTTTTTTGGTTGAGGCTTTCAATTTTCGAAAGTTCTCACCCACCTAAATGACATCGAATTCTTGATGCTTTCTTACGATGTTTGTCAAATCCTTTGGCTTAGATTATGTGGTGTTAGCCTCCAACCTAGAGATTCTCTAGGGGATCTATCATATTTTGACTAGGTTCAAGCTAGTACCTGCTCGGTTGAGTGACTAACCTTATGTATCACGTCACATACTTTGCATAAGCATGAATGCATTCGAGGTAAGACTATGCTTTTCTCTCCACCTTTTTTTTGTTGAGGCTTTCAATTTTTGAAAATTCTCACCCGCCTAAATGACATCAAATTCTTGATGCTTTCTTACGATGTTTGTCAAAGGTGTTAATTAGAGTGAAATCCCATCAACGAGGTGTTTAGTCACTCCTCGATTTATCATTCTATGGCCTTTCTACAGGGATTTGTTGCTAAGGTCTTTCATCCTTTTCAACGTTGATTCTCATATTTGCATATTATAATATATGCTTTAGGAGGTCGGCTTACTTTCTCTCAATTTGACTCGGCTATAGGGTTATCAATGCTTCGACCTTTTGTAAGGTTAGAATAAGTTTAATGTTTCTCTTTCTAGCAATTACGGACTCGTTTACTATATGACAATTCACCTCGTATAAGAGTTTCGAAAATGTGACCAAAACCATGTTAGAATAAGAGGTATTTTTTTGTTTCTTCCGGGAGTGAGTGGCCAATTGACTTAGATTGGTCCACCCATAAATTTTCCAACGTTGCCTCGAGGTTGCACTAGTTGAAAAATGGGCAATTTCTCTAACTATCTGTAGCCTTGTCTAAGTCCACCATCATCCTCCAAGTGAGCAATGACTCATTGTTGTAGGATTAAGTTTGGCTTCTCTGGGTAAGTAGTTGGGGTTGTGCTTTTAAGTTGCTAGTCGAACTGTCTAACCCCCTCCTTGCTTTTATAGATATGAATAATTAAGACAGTATCCTTGGAATCGCACCCAACGTCAAGGTAGATGCACTAAGTAGGTTATTCATCAGGGTATAACGTCAAGGGTGCACAAAGAAGAAGAGATTAGCTGGGAGCACTAAGATTGGCAGGGAGCACTATCCACTAATTAGTGAAGGCAGGGGACTATTGGGCTCCCAAGCAAGGTAGAAGCATCCTCCTCCCCCTTTGCCACTACACTCACTAAGCCAATAAAGGTGTGAAGATGAGGCACATCGATCCGAGGGACCCTCCTAGAGATCCAACTCCCTCCGCTTGAGAGGTTGACATGAGGCTCAATAAGAGGAGCCTCTCTAGTGTTGAATCTCGGATTTTGATGATGAAACTAATTGATTGTGTTTAGACGCTTAACTGCATTTTGAGTGATGCAGGTCTACTCGATCAGGATTAGACAGTTGATGCAGGAGGAATTGACGTTGTCGTCGGAGGAGATCACGTCAGGATATTGGATGGCAGAAGGCTTTGGACGTCAGGCATCGAGCCAAGGAGAGCAGAATTGCGCCAAGGATATCGGGGTTGCGAAGGTCAACCACCGATTGGGCAACAAGCCGCAAGAGAGGACGATGCGCTGAAGAATCGGATGAAGCGCCAACCAATGACGTGCCGAGCAATAGAATGTCAATTCGCGTTGTAATAATTGTCTAGATCGGAATAGAGTTTTCGCTTGTGTGTGCAGGATTAACTACGATAACGATGAAGACTTAAAGCAAAACAAAGTGTCGGAGTCAAGCGCGAAGGATTCGTTGGGAGTTC
>LVTN01000310.1:153003-175626 GCA_001649415.1 Musa itinerans
CCCCCCCCCCCTCTTAGTGCCGCTCCGGTCCTAACATCTAGAGCAACAAGCCTCCTCCTCCTAGATGTCCTTCGGTGAGTCTGGAGAGATGAATCTCACGTAGTGTCCTTAAGTGTCTTTTCTCATAGATTTACATGAATACCTCTATATGGGAGGTGTTAAGTAGAGTGAAATCTCATCGAGGAGGTGTTTAGTCACTCCTCGATCTATCATTATGTGGCTTTTATATAGGGATTTGTTGCTAAGGTCTTTCATCCTTTTTCGCTCTTTTTGGTTTAATGTTTCTCTTTCTAGCAATTACGGACTCGTTTACTATATGACAATTCACCTCGTATAAGAGTTTCGAAAATGTGACCAAAACCATGAAGGCTGAAGCCCACTAATGTATGCGTTGATGAGGATAGATGGTGTTGAATCGGCAACTAAGCATATCTCATCATTAAATCTTCTTATACAACTCTCTAAGAATTCCTTCTCCTCCTGTCCAAGGGCTAGTAAGGAGGTGGTGGGCTTCTTTGGGAGCAGATAGCTGGCTCGAACTCCTTAACCAACTGTCTAAAGGAGAAAATTGACTTTGGGAGAGCTTGGCCAACCATTTATGTACGGCTCCCCTAAATGTTGTTGAGAAAGTTTAGAGATACGAGTGAGTTAGTGGTTGTGAATAACATCATTCAAGATATAAAAATTATAATGTGTTTCAAAGAGTCCTTGGAATCGCACCCAACGTCAAGGTAGATGCACTAAGTAGGTTATTCATCAGGGTATAACGTCAAGGGTGCACAAAGAAGAAGAGATTAGCTGGGAGCACTATCCACTAGTTAGTGAAGGCAGGGATTGTTGGGCTCCCAAGCAAGGTAGAAGCATCCTCCTCCCCCTTTGCCACTACACTCACTAAGCCAATAAAGGTGTGAAGATGAGGCACATCGATCTGAGGGACCCTCCCAGAGATCCAACTCCCTCCGCTTGAGAGGTTGACACGAGGCTCAATAAGAGGAGCCTCTCTAGAGTAACAAGCCTCCTCCTCCTAAATGTCCTTCGGTGAGTCTGGAGAGATGAATCTCACGTGGTGTCCTTTTTCTCATAGATTTGCATGAATACCTCTATATGGGAGGTGTTAAGTAGAGTGAAATCTCATCGAGGAGGTGTTTAGTCACTCCTCGATCTATCATTATGTGGCTTTTATATAGGGATTTGTTGCTAAGGTCTTTCATCCTTTTTCGCTCTTTTTGATTCAATCTTCCTCTTTTTAGCAATTACGGACTCATTTACTATATGACGATTCACCTCCTATAAGAGTTTCGAAAATGTGACCAAAACCATGAAGACTGAAGCCCACTAATGTATGCGTTGACGAGGATAGATGGTGTTGGATCGGCAACTAAGCATACCTCATCATTAAATCTTCTTATACAACTCTCTAAGAATTCCTTCTCCTCTTGTCCAAGAGCTAGTGTGAGCAATGACTCATTGTTGTAGGATTAAGTTTGGCTTCTCAGGGTAAGTAGTTGGGGTTGTGCTTTTAAGTTGCTAGTCGAACTGTCTAACCCCCTCCTTGCTTTTATAGATATGAATAATTAAGACAGTATTCTTGGAATCACACCCAACGTCAAGGTAGATGCACCAAGTAGGTTATTCATCAGGGTATAACGTTAAGGGTGCACAAAGAAGAAGAGATTGGCAGGGAGCACTATCCACTAATTAGAGAAGGCAGGGGACTATTGGGCTCCCAAGCAAGGTAGAAGCATCCTCCTCCCCCTTTGCCACTACACTCACTAAGCCAATAAAGGTGTGAAGATGAGGCACATCGATCTGAGGGACCCTCCCAGAGATCCAACTCCCTCCGCTTGAGAGGTTGACACGAGGCTCAATAAGAGGAGCCTCTCTAGAGTAACAAGCCTCCTCCTCCTAAATGTCCTTCGGTGAGTCTGGAGAGATGAATCTCACGTGGTGTCCTTTTTCTCATAGATTTGCATGAATACCTCTATATGGGAGGTGTTAAGTAGAGTGAAATCTCATCGAGGAGGTGTTTAGTCACTCCTCGATCTATCATTATGTGGCTTTTATATAGGGATTTGTTGCTAAGGTCTTTCATCCTTTTTCGCTCTTTTTGATTCAATCTTCCTCTTTTTAGCAATTACGGACTCATTTACTATATGACGATTCACCTCCTATAAGAGTTTCGAAAATGTGACCAAAACCATGAAGACTGAAGCCCACTAATGTATGCGTTGACGAGGATAGATGGTGTTGGATCGGCAACTAAGCATACCTCATCATTAAATCTTCTTATACAACTCTCTAAGAATTCCTTCTCCTCTTGTCCAAGAGCTAGTAAGGAGGTAGTGGGCTTCTTTGGGAGTAGATAGTTGGCTCGAACTCCTTAACCAATTGTCCAAAAGAGAAAATTGACTTTGGGAGAGCTTGGCCAACCACTTATGTGTGGCTCCCCTAAATGTTGTTGAGAAAGTTTGGAGATAGAGTGAGTTAGTGGTTGAGAATAACATCATTCGAGATATAAAAATTATAATGTGTTTCAAAGAGTTCTTGGAATCACACCCAACGTCAAGGTAGATGCACCAAGTAGGTTATTCATCAGGGTATAACGTTAAGGGTGCACAAAGAAGAAGAGATTGGCAGGGAGCACTATCCACTAATTAGTGAAGGCAGGGGACTATTGGGCTCCCAAGCAAGGTAGAAGCATCCTCCTCCCCCTTTGCCACTACACTCACTAAGCCAATAAAGGTGTGAAGATGAGGCACATCGATCCGAGGGACCCTCCTAGAGATCCAACTCCCTCCGCTTGAGAGGTTGACACGAGGCTCAATAAGAGGAGCCTCTCTAGAGTAACAAGCCTCCTCCTCCTAAATGTCCTTCGGTGAGTCTGGAGAGATGAATCTCACGTGGTGTCCTTTTTCTCATAGATTTGCATGAATACCTCTATATGGGAGGTGTTAAGTAGAGTGAAATCTCATCGAGGAGGTGTTTAGTCACTCCTCGATCTATCATTATGTGGCTTTTATATAGGGATTTGTTGCTAAGGTCTTTCATCCTTTTTCGCTCTTTTTGATTCAATCTTCCTCTTTTTAGCAATTACGGACTCATTTACTATATGACGATTCACCTCCTATAAGAGTTTCGAAAATGTGACCAAAACCATGAAGACTGAAGCCCACTAATGTATGCGTTGACGAGGATAGATGGTGTTGGATCGGCAACTAAGCATACCTCATCATTAAATCTTCTTATACAACTCTCTAAGAATTCCTTCTCCTCTTGTCCAAGAGCTAGTAAGGAGGTAGTGGGCTTCTTTGGGAGTAGATAGTTGGCTCGAACTCCTTAACCAATTGTCCAAAAGAGAAAATTGACTTTGGGAGAGCTTGGCCAACCACTTATGTGTGGCTCCCCTAAATGTTGTTGAGAAAGTTTGGAGATAGAGTGAGTTAGTGGTTGAGAATAACATCATTCGAGATATAAAAATTATAATGTGTTTCAAAGAGTTAGATTTTCCTTTGTTCATGTTGAGTGATGAGAGTCAAAAACATTGGAGAATTGGCTCGTCATTGATTTTTTTAGGAAAGAAGACCATAGAAATGACTCCACTTCATTGATTTTTTTATTTTATCTCCTTAAAATATCTTTCGTCTATTGGTCAATTTTGCTAAGTTGGTCTCGAACCTCAACTAGGAATTTAGTTAGTTGAACAATCGATTCACTTGAAAGATCCGACATTGGAGCTCTAATAGGGATTTGAGCCTGAGGAGGAGATTGTACTTCTTAAGGTGCTAGAGCCTGAGTTAGGCAAGACTCAACTACCATAGTTGAAATGGGAATAGGTGGTGGAATGAGTGAAGAAAATGGAGTGAATGAGATGAATGATACTTGTGGAAGTTAGATAAGCTAAGGGAGATAAGAAGTTGCATATTGGATTATTTTGGTCAGCATTTGATTTGCTAAACCAAGGTGTTAAAAACTTAGTAGACACAACCATGATAGGTTGAGTTGATTGTCCATGTGGAGGGGATTGAAGAAAAGCCAAATCTTGAAAGAGTTGTCAGAAAAAGTTTGACTCAAGCACTTATTGTGGTGGATTAGGGCTGGCCGACACCTCTGACTAGTGGATTTGGTTGACTAAGATCCATAAAGTTTTCCTGAGATATGATCAACCCTACTAGCACCAATATGTTAGAGCAGATTATGATTATCTAATCTACAAGTCGAGTCAGATCTAACTGGATTCATCTTGGAAACGTTGTCTTGTCAAACAAGTGGCATCGAATTATGCAAAACTACAACGAGGTACTCCTCACAAATAACCTTCGAGGCTTAAGTCAATAGTTAGTCGGATAAGTTAAAGTGAAGGAGTCACTTGCGGGCTCCTTTCTATAGTGATCACTTAAAGTCATTACAATCCTTTATCATGCAATTAGTATGATAATGAAGGGCACGAAATTAAATTGACGCTGTCGCCAACGTCGAACCTGGGATTGAATGATTGTCTCCACGTGGCGCTCATCGGGGATTGCCAGCTGGTCTTATCAACCGATCAATCGTTTTGGTTCCGAGTGATAAGGGGCTACTGGTTCATCAACTATTTGCAGTTGATGCATCCTCCACGTAGTATAATAGATGCCGGCTATTATGTTCGACTGATCGGCTATGTCTATATGATTGACACGTTGATCACACGGAGCCACGTGAATTCCGTCGTATCAGTACGCTTTAGCAAAACTATTAGGATTCAGATACCAATTACTTGATATATATATATATATATATACAATAATAATAATATTATTATTATCGTATCAACATAAAAAAATATATTAGTTCGAGTATCTGACACATCCCAAGGGCAGTGTATCAGAGCCAAAACATTTGTCAACCAATTCTCTTATTTTGTTCTCTGTACACATGAAAAAAATGGATATGCAACAAAAGAAAATTGTAACATATATTATATTTCTAAAATATAAAAATTCTGTAGGCACTGTTCCTAAGATACATAGCATTTCTACATGATAACGAAATTATGGAATTTGATACAGGCTTTCTGTTTCTGAGGAAATATTTATATTAAGAGAAGATACTACCATAACCACAGACATTTGAGTTAAATTGAACTCACAGTAGGGCTGCATAAGGACAAGGCAAGACCTGCTGCATTGTGGCATGCTATCCATACTGATTTAGATTTCTGCCAAATAAAGTGTGCCGAGATTCTTAAACAAAGGGAAGAGGGTGATGTTTTCAGCTGCTCAAACCCTCTTCAGTGATCCAGTCAATTTCATGATGCAAGAGAGGGCAGATCTACATCTCACACACACATGTAAGTAATGGTGGATTTAAGATTGTTCTTTGTCTCTTCTTATCTGGCAAAGATTTAACCATGAATCAAAAAATAAATTACTAAGAATTATTTTTCTCTCTCCACTGCTCTTACAATCTCAAAAGGAGGCTACCGTCAGAGAAGGAAAAATCCGAACGTATCTGCAAGACAGCCATTCTTCACCCTCTTTTCTCTCTCAACTCATCAAGCAAGCACGCAAGCGTCCTCATGGCACTCACCTGCACCTGCAGCGCCTCGATGTAGTCGGCCGTCTCCTCGAACAGCCGCTCCGTGCCCAGCTCCGGAGGGTTCGGCATAGGAGCATTCAAAGCCATCGAACTAGATCAAGTTAGGGGATTCAGCTCCTCGGGATTTGGTTGACTAAGACCCATAAAATTTTCCAAAAATATGATCAACCCTCCTAGCGCCAATATGTTAGAGAGATCAAGTTAGGGGATTCAGCTCCTCGAGATTTGGTTGACTAAGACCCATAAAATTTTCCAAAAATATGATCAACCCTCCTAGCGCCAATATGTTAGAGAGATCAAGTTAGGGGATTCAGCTCCTCGAGATTTGGTTGACTAAGACCCATAAAATTTTCCAAAAATATGATCAACCCTCCTAGCACCAATATATTAGAGCAGATTATGATTGTCTGATCTAGAAGTCGAGTCGGATCTAACCTGATTTATCTTCGAGCCGACCTCATGCAAATGTTGCCTTGTCAGACAAGTGGCATTAAATTATGCAAAATTACATCGGGGATCTAACCTGATTTATCTTCGAGCCGACCTCATGCAAATGTTGCCTTGTCAGACAAGTGGCATTAAATTATGCAAAATTACATCGGGGATCTAACCTGATTTATCTTCGAGCCGACCTCATGCAAATGTTGTCTTGTCAGACAAGTGACATTGAATTATGCAAAATTACATCGGGGTACTCCAGACTAGTTAATCTAAGCGAGTCACTTGGGGCTCCTTTCTATAGTGATTACTTAAAGTCATTACAATCCTTTATTATGCAATTAGTATGATAACGAAGAGCACGAAATTAAATTGACACCGTCGCCAACGTCGAACCTGGGATTGAATTATTGTCTCCACGTGGCGCTCATTGGGGATTGCCAGCTGGTCTTATCAACCGATCACCTTGTCAGACAAGTGGCATTAAATTATGCAAAATTACATCGGGGATCTAACCTGATTTATCTTCGAGCCGACCTCATGCAAATGTTGTCTTGTCAGACAAGTGACATTGAATTATGCAAAATTACATCGGGGTACTCCAGACTAGTTAATCTAAGCGAGTCACTTGGGGCTCCTTTCTATAGTGATTACTTAAAGTCATTACAATCCTTTATTATGCAATTAGTATGATAACGAAGAGCACGAAATTAAATTGACACCGTCGCCAACGTCGAACCTGGGATTGAATTATTGTCTCCACGTGGCGCTCATTGGGGATTGCCAGCTGGTCTTATCAACCGATCAATCGTTTTGGTTCGGAGTGACGAGGAGCTACTGGTTCATCAACTATTTGGAGTTGATGCATCCTCCACGTAGTATAATAGGTGGCGACACTGATCGACCACGTCTACCCGATGTGTCATACATAATATAATCGACACGTTGGGCACACGGAGCCACGTCAATTCCATCATATCAGTATGCTTTAGCAAAACTAATAGGATTCAGATACCAATTTCTTGATATATATAATAATATTATCGTATCAGCATAAACAAATATATTAGTTCGAGAATCTGATACATCCCAAGAGCAGTGTATCAGAGCCAAAACATTTGTCAACCAATTCTCTTATTTTGTTCTCTGTACACATGAAAAAAATGTATATGCAACAAAAGAAAATTGTAACATATATTATATTTCTAAAATATAAAAATTCTGTAGGCACTGTTCCTAAGATACATAGCATTTCTACATGATAACGAAATTATGGAATTTGATACAGGCTTTCTGTTTCTGAGGAAATATTTATATTAAGAGAAGATACTACCATAACCACAGACATTTGAGTTTAATTGAACTCACAGTAGGGCTGCATAAGGACAAGGCAAGACCTGCTGCATTGTGGCATGCTATCCATACTGATTTAGATTTCTGCCAAATAAAGTGTGCCGAGATTCTTAAACAAAGGGAAGAGGGTGATGTTTTCAGCTGCTCAAACCCTCTTCAGTGATCCAGTCAATTTCATGATGCAAGAGAGGGCAGATCTACATCTCACACACACATGTAAGTAATGGTGGATTTAAGATTGTTCTTTGTCTCTTCTTATCTGGCAAAGATTTAACCATGAATCAAAAAATAAATTACTAAGAATTATTTTTCTCTCTCCACTGCTCTTACAATCTCAAAAGGAGGCTACCGTCAGAGAAGGAAAAATCCGAACGTATCTGCAAGACAGCCATGCTTCACCCTCTTTTCTCTCTCAACTCGTCAAGCAAGCACGCAAGCGTCCTCATGGCACTCACCTGCACCTGCAGCGCCTCGATGTAGTCGGCCGTCTCCTCGAACAGCCGCTCCGTGCCCAGCTCCTCGCCTCCAGGGACCAGCCTCTGCAGCGCTCTGACCCGTGCCTCTACCTCCACCGCCTCCTCCTCGTTCGCTCCCACTCCCAGGTCTCCCCCCTCCTTCGAGGAAGTCAACGCCTCGCTCTGGCACCCGCAGCCGTCACTTGCCGTTCCCCTCCGGAGGAGGAGGAGGCGGCGGCGGAGTGCGCGGCTCCAGTGGCGGGAGGACCGGGCGAGGCCCATCTCCGCTGCCATCTTTATCCGTCTACTCCTCTCGACGAGGCTGCCGTGGCCGCGCTCGGGCGAGAACGGGGCGTGGTGGTCTTGGTTGTCCATGACACGGAGAGTGTCTCGTTGACGAGAGAGAGAGAGAGATGAGGCACAGCAGTTGGCATATATATTTATATATATAGTAAGCGCTGCGGAAAAGAGAGAGAGAGAGATGGAACATGACACTAACATGTGCATGCTTGTAATTGAAGATATCTTGGTCTTCTCTTCGGTCTACATAATAGTACTCTGCAATAAACCATGTAAGAAATGGAGGATGTTTACCGTCTTTCGTAGCCATTTAAGGAGAATCGGAGACAGCTGATACCAACAATTGTTCGCCAGCTCAAGGTCAACCTAAATAATTTTACCTTACCATTAGAAGGTTCATAATATCAACTATTCTAGCAGAGACGAATGATGTCCAGGAGGGGGACCCATTTCTAACGTAACATCCACTGTCACCACAACCTGTAGTGCTCCTCACCACTTTCCACTGTCAGTCACACACAGCTCGCCATGTGCCTGCTATGCCATCTCCCACAAGAGCCCGGAAATGACCTGCTCTGACGCTTGTCGCAGTCTCTGTACCAAAACCCCGATCCCCCCTCTACAGTTCGGAGCGCCAGCGGAGCCGGAATAAAGCTGACGGAGACGGGTCATCAGTCGGAGCAGTAGCGGCAGCAGCAGCAGAGCAGCGGTGGAGGAGCAGAACAGGGAAGAGAGAGAGAGACGTGGTGGGCACATGCCATCACATGATGCCTCGGACCTATCGCCCATGTGCTCTGCCCCGGCGCGCACCACTTTCGCCGGCCCCACCACGTCCCATAGGGCCTCCGACGCCGGGCGCGCGAACGGCGCGCTAACAGCCGCCTGCCACGCCCTCGCTGGGTCAAGGCGTGGTAGGAGGCGAGCCGTGCCCTCGCTCGTTAGCCGCCCTCCCGAGTCAAGGCGTGGTAGGAGGCGAGCGAACGGCGGTTGAGAGGGTGGTCAGACGTGGGGGTACAGGTTCTACTCTTACGTTTTGCTGTGGAGTGGTGGCCGTGGGGGCTGCACGTGGGCAGGAGGCGAGTGAAGACGCCTTGGGATCCTCATCTCTGGTTCTTCTGCTGCTTCGGCTTCTGGTTCTGGTTCTGATCTGCTCGGTGACTGCCATTGTTGCTGCGGGCTTGGTCCTTCCCGTGGTGGCTTCCTGCTTCACCGGGTCTGCAAGGCCCACCCCACCTCGGAGACTCTACGAGGAGCTCTCAGCGATAGTGCAGTCAGAAGTTGTCCTCTGGTGGATTTGTCCATTTGCTAAGCTTGCACACAGACCATGAGTAGGGAGCAACTGACAACTTTGAACATACAACATTCCTCTGTAGGTTGTCACCAAGTCTGCACAATAAACATCCACCACAAAGGTGGCTGGTTGCTGGGAAGGAGGAGGTAGGTTTAACATATACAATAAGCTACCTTTTCTAAAACCTTCATCAACTAGAATCATGTAAAGATACTGTTGTTTGCTCCTGTAGTTATTACACAACGATGCACAACTCTCCTTGTCCTCTTCACAGAACTCAAGTAGCACTTCTACAACTTTCTGGGCATAGCAGGCTCGAGTTAATAGACATCTCATACAAAGGTGTGATTGATCTCCCTTGAGAATACCATCAAGGTATTCTGCGAAGAGCAGCATCCAATTCTTGCGCCGCCAATTACGATGCTCTTTCAGACATGCTTTGCATCATCCCATCTCCTAGATCCAGAATATTTGCCAGGAGAACTTATGTGCAGGCTCCGACTCATTGATGATCTTCTAAATCCTTTTCTCCCATCTCTCTCCGTGTGTCCGACAAGCAACAAGCAGTGCACCAAGATTTATCAAGCAAGGACACGATGATCATCTCCTCTTCCTCTTTCAACATCCCAGAAAACAAGGTCTGTCAATCATGCATGTTGATCAATTTCTGAATCAGTGCCATAGATGTTCCACATCGAACTGAGCGAAATATTTCCCTTGGTCCACCAATCTTCCAATGGCTACAGGAACGAAGCAAGGACACAATTGTTACTCTCTCGAGTGATGCTACTGTCTTGTCTCACGGAGCTTAACTGCATCATCAGATCTTCCATGAACAACAAGACCTCTATGCATGGTGTTCGGCATTTCGTCGAACAATTTCTAGCACTGTTTCTTACCTGCACATAGTCTGCAATAATGGTACTTCAAGACACAAACATCCTTCTTCGGCATTTCAACAAACAAATTCCTAGCACGGTCGACATCACCGATTCCACGTGCCCACATGAACATAGAGCGTCGGAGAAGGACAGCAGGAAAGAGTGCACGCGTCGAGGGGGTGTTGTCAAGGAGGAATAGGTGGCAGTAACAATTTTGGTGTGGCGGTATCTGTGGTGATGATGATGGTTAAGGATGACAATCTTGATTTCGATCCACGGTGCATCAATTTGATCTGATTTCACGAGATCGTATTCGATCAGTTCCCAAGAACTGAGATCCAGATATCATAACTTGTAAGAAATAGATCGAGCAAACCAAAAAACATCACATCCTATCATCTCAAATAAGCTTGTTATTATCAGCTACGTATCTATCTACAATTATGTTCACGTAGATATCTAGCTAAAGTGTCTGACACAGATCAGTATCAATCCACAATTACGCACCAATATCACAGGCTCCCATCTCAAAATTCGTGCCAACACTCTAGTTCCAGGTTGACTAAGCTTATGGAAGAAGAGTGGAGTCGAGCAATCTGGGTTCTTTGAGCCACTGCCACTGGCAAGCTCCTGCTCCCAGGCTGCAAGAAGCAAAAGATGATCTTAAGACAGATTTACTGCCACTGGCAAGCTCTTGCTTGATCCCAGGCTGCAAGAAACAAAAGATGATCTTAATACAAAGATTTGCTGCCACCAAAGAGTCCAAAAAGAGAGAAAATGAAGACAAAGAACCTTAACATCACCTTTCCCATATGATTTAACCTCATGGAACAGTAAAAGTGTAGCATAAAGGAGAGGTTCCCACCTCAACCACCACCACCCCTTGTTTCATCATCATTATCACCATCATTAGCCAGCCCACACAAGGATTCTTCATTCCACACCATCATCCTCTTCCACTGCTGCTTTCCTCTGCAAACTTCTCCTTTCTGCTCTTTAATACCACCCTATCTTGCGTGCACCTCCAAAGCTCCCATCCTTCTTTCACAAGCTTCCTCTTATTCTCCATTACACCATGAAGGAAACTCTGATTCTGTCCTGTCATATATACCGTTAGATGAAGTAAATTAAGTCCTTTTTACTGCTTAAGTAGACTTCTCTGTTCTCTCTAGAAGCATCACTCTCCTCGAGAGCATCTGAAACAGAGCAACAACAGAAGAGAAGACGAAGAGAGGTTGAGGGAAGCCATCGGAGATATGTCTGTAAATGTCGTCTCGTGTCTCATCTTCCTGTCGGGCCTTCTATTCTCCTCTGGTTAGTACAAACTCTCTGCATTTTGACCCATCTCTATGTTGGTTGAACAAGCTACTACTTCATTGCCACCATTATCAAGCTTGAGAAGCCTTCACACAATCGGGTTGACAGAATTGTGCTCACCAGCATCAAGAACCAAACTCTGCTCATACCTTCAAAAATGAAGCATTAGGCATGGCACCTCATAAGAGGAATAAACTTAACCATAAATATCATGCTTATGTCACTTTTAAGGTTTGGCCATTGTTCCTCTTTATCATTTTGTCTTAGTTTTAACAATTGGTAAATTATATTCCTATAACCTCTAGATAATGCAAAGTGAAGAAAGCTTGACAGATATTCTTTAAAACAAACTCTCTTCTTATTAGTTATATTTCTAAAATTGAACTTTTGTTCATCATGTTCTCATCTTACATTACACCCATCAGAAGGGAAGCCACTTTTTGCAACTCTCCCTCTCGCGCATAAGAAGCATCCAAACCAGGAAATCGATCTCACTAACTCAGAAATAATTCGTTTTAAAACTCAAATACAAGCCTACAAAAAGTTTGATCCCCTTCATCATGCTTTTCTCATAGCTTCTAAAGTATATGTATGGCTTTTTCTTTTGGCAGCAGCTGTTTACTGGTACGTTTTTGTCAGTTCCATTTGTTCACAATTGTAGGATGAGATTAAACTAACATTCAATTTTTATAACTGCTTGGAGTCCAATGTTGACTCTGCAGGACTTGCTAAAGAATCAGAAGATGATCTGTCATTCAATCCATCTCTTATGCAGAAAGCCAAATCTAATAAAGAAAGCATATTGCTGAAACCTATAGTTTATGAGCCTGAAAGACAATCCAACAGAAATCTACACACTCGAAACAAATTACGATCCTCAAGGACAGTGCGGGAAATGGATGTTGTTACTCCAATAACAACAGTTCCGATGATAAACCCTACAACCACCCCAACCACAGTGACTCCCAACTATAATCCTTTTCCCACAACATCAACTCCATCCATGACTCCAACTACAAACCCATATTCAACTCCAACGATGGCGACCCCATCATCACCATCATCACCATCAGGCCAAAGCTGGTGTGTGGCAAGTCAAACTGCTTCACAGACTGCATTGCAGGTTGCTCTAGACTATGCTTGTGGATATGGAGGTGCAGATTGTTCAGCAATTCAGCAAGGTGGAAGCTGCTACAACCCAGATACAGTCCGTGATCATGCATCATATGCATTCAATGACTACTACCAGAGGAACCCAATTCCTACCAGCTGTGATTTTGGAGAAACGGCTGTGATCACAAATGTGGATCCAAGTAGGTTTGGTTACATCTCACAACTCCGCTACATTTTTAAGCAAATCTTATACATCCAATTCTGTTAACCATTGATGTTCAAGGAATTTCTTAATCATAATTACTTCTATTTTTAAAGTCAATAATAATCAAATCCTTCACAACATAAGATGTAGTTTGATCATGCCCTATGATGAAATTTGATAGTGTTTATTTCATGAGAGAAATTGTCACAAGCAAATTTTCTGCATACAACTTAGTGGTATCAGGTTTCTACCTTAACCTATTACTCAATCCTACAAACAATGATAGGTACCACTTAAGACAATCGTATCATAATGTGACAAAATATACTACCATCTAAGAGTTTAAATATCATAATTCTAAAAGCAATAGTTCCAACTAAAAAAAAGAAATTCCTCCTTGTATTGGATGTGATGCCACTAGAAGGGCACACTCAATGACACGATAATAGGAGGCGCTTGGACTTATTGTATCATTTATGAAATCAAATATGTACATACATATAGCTTTAATAGCTCCTACTGCCTCCATTTATTTTCTTTTGGCTATGCATAATTGACTTCTGTTTCTAATTACATCTAGCTGCAGCTATCTAGAACTTCTGTTTTATTCCAAGACTAAAGAGAAAAGTAGAAAAACTTAAATGTATTATATTCTAAAAACATTAAACGTATCGTATCATAATACAATACGAATCGTGCATTACTCACTATGCAGTACTTTATGATAGTTGTTGATATAACATCTAATTTCTGGGCAATCTCACTGTTTACTCTCACAGGTACTTCAACATGTCAGTATCCATCAACAAGGTAAATGTCCTGCCAAAAACTTACCTTTTCAGTAACATTCAGTTACCTATATGATCATTACAACTAACAAAAAAAAAAAAAATCTTCCACCTGCATTGACAGCACAAGCTCATCCGTCCTCAACACGACTTATCCTACTGGATCAACACTCTTTGGGTCTGTTCCGCCAGCTACAAGTGGTTCCACCTTGATGTTAAACAGCATAACATCTCCAATCATTGTAATTTGTCTCCTGATGTCACTGATCTTCTTAAGTGTCACCAGATAGACATCAAAGATACTCTATAACGAGCCGAAGAAAATGGGTTGATGGCCATTGTTCGCTACAGCATCTATGGATACCCAAGAGAAAAGAGGCAGCACTGGAAATCCAACCAAAAAGCAAAGGAACCCTCTTGGAAACTCATTCTATGGAGTGAGGAAGCTGACCAGGATGTACTTTATAGCAGAGACAACAGCCAGCAGATTACTTAAAAGTCTCCAGTAGCAGGGATAGTTGTAAACAATTTACTTCATTTTGTAGGTACAAATATCATCTATTTCCGTTTGATTTCACTTGTTTCTTCTTATTTGAATACGTAGCAGTTTGAAGCTTCATCAAACAAATCCTTTAAATTGATGATGTTTTGGGGATTTTCCAAGAATGATTTAGGGAGACTAAAATCAAGAGATACACTCAAGTAAGAACATTTACAAATCCTCAAGCACAAGGTAACTGATAACTAACTTCTTTACACATCGTGAGTCTATATTCAAATGACTCCTATGCACAAGTCTCTAATCTTGCTGAAAATTTGATTCCTGGGGAGTATAAGTTGTTCCTGAACGGACCATTCGAAACAAGCAACTCTAACCTTAAGGTTACAAGATTCAACCAGATCTATATCGATTACATGCTTTGGGCTTTCCGCGACATCTAAAATGACATGATGAAGGATACGCACAATAGATGCGTTAACTAGTAAGCAAGTAGAAGCGCAGAGTTAGGCGAGCTTACTACACGGCCAAAACGAGCGGCAGAAACCCGCTGCTGCCTCAGGGCGACTCTCCGCCGCGGCCGCCGCCTCCTCGCAGACGGGAGCGAGTGGCCAGAAGAGGCTGACGGTTGTAATCACAAAAAAACCAATTGCTTGAAGAAACAGCAGCAGCGGATCTCTACCACACCGATTGATGCTAGCGAAGGCTCGGAAATAGCGCGGAGAGGTTGAGGAAGTGCTGCCACCCGAGGGGATTAGCTTTGCCTGTGCTGTGCAGCCCACGTTCGGATGTGACGAAATGATGGACCCACGCATGCAGTAAGGGCCTATTCAACCAATACCCATACGGCCCATAATATAAGATGATTGTGCCCTAATCCCCAAGCCCAAAGTCTTCTTCCCCTCTTCTCCCTCCTCTTACCACCACAGCGTCCTCCTCCGTGGCGAACGGGGGCAACGACCACCAGCAGTCAGGTGCTTCTTCTTCCCTCCTCCTCCCTTCGATTTGAAACAATTTCTGGTGGATATATGATTCATCCTTTTTTTTATCTTCCGATTTGAAACTTTCGAATCCATCTTTCGGTCTTTTGCGGACATTGAGATAAACATGATCTCCAGTTCTTTGTATACTTCGTTTGATTTTTTGTATTCTCATTGCGTTCGCCATCGTATCAGTATCTTTGTTGTAGCTTTCCAGCTCTGTTTCAGGAATCATGTTCCTTGATACTTCGATCATCTACAGATCGAATGCGCATTTCATGTGACTTCGTTATGGAGAAATGATACAATCAAACCTGTTTAAATGAGTGATCTGAAGATCTGTTGGTGCTCAGTAGGGATTATATGTTTGCTTGTCTTACAGGGTACGTGGATGTTTGCTTTGTGACAGGACTTTTGGTATGCATTTGAAGATTAGTGTGCTAATATATCAGATGCTATGCATTTGAAGATTAGTGTACAATATATCAGATGCTATGCATTTGAAGACTAGTGTGCTAATATATCAGATGTTATCTGTTTATTTAGTCTAAAATTCCCTGGGGCATTTATTGGAGCATCCGTATCTGATTTGATCTCTTTTGAACTTTTCACTGGTGGAACAATAGTGGTAGAAATGCAAAGAGCTCTTCTTTTCAAATAATAATTTAATTAAGTTTGCTAGCTTTGTCGATTGGGAGACCGGAAAAGTCTTTGTCGAAGAGATAAAGATACAGTGGGTTGTGGAAGGGTGGAGGTAGATGGCTGCACAGAAGTCGCAGCAGCAACAACTGCCTGGTGATGGTTTCGCCTCACAGTTCGGGGGCTTGTCTAAAGCTCAGATATATGACATCATGAGTCAAATGAAAGTATGTTTCGTTCTTTCTTTGTTTGATATCCAAGGCAACAATCCATGATCATGAACTTTCTGTAATTATTTTATGCAGGCTCTGATGGAGCAGAATGAGCAACAGGCAAGGCAAATCCTCGTTGACAATCCTCTTCTGACCCGAGCTCTGTTCCAGGTTATCAATCGCTTTGCTCTTCCCCTGCATCATTCTGGATGCTAGAATCTTTTTTTTTTCCTCTGCATAGTAAAGAATGAATGTGTTGGTCAACTTTTTTTTAGTGCTTTGAATTGAATTGTAGGATTGATTTGAGCTTCATGTTTAGGATATTTAATCATCTCACATTATTGGAGGATATCGACATATGCGGTCATATGATCATTTAGATTCCAGCACGTGTTATTAGTTCAGAATGATTTGTTCTTTTATTTGCTAATATCGTGCTAACTTGCATGCCTTATTTTCCTTTCACTCGACTGGCAGTGCAGATGATATCCAAGTACGGAGAACCCATCTGCTTTTTATGGCAGCATATCAAACACTTTATGAAGTCTTGTTACCTCAACATTAGTCTGACCATGAAATCATTACTTGAGTTTAATCATACATAGTTTTGTTTGCTAGTTGCTGATTTTAATTGGAGTATTGTATATTTCATACTTATTTATTAATCGGTGGCATTGTTCATACTCATCTTTTGATGTCGAAAAGCTTAATTTGCTTTCAAAAGCAAGATGGAAAGTTTGCATCTTATTTGAACACTTTTCAGTTTCTGACTCCTGATTTTCTTGACTCCATCTTTTTTGTTTCATGTAGAAACTATGTTTTATTCATAAGTATTATGTTTAAGGCTTAAACACTTCATCATTGAAATGGTGGGTTATTTCAGGCACAAATAATGCTTGGAATGGTGCAGCCTCCTAAAGTGGTAATCCTAAATGTTTTTAGTTTAGAATCTACTTTGCACATAAATAGAGACTTGGTTGCAATGCATTAATGCTCTTTTTGTTTCATAGATGCCCAATATCCAGCAGGCTTTGTCCCAACCACAACCAGCAGAGTTTAAACAGCCACCTAATATTCAAAGCTCTCAAACACTGCCAGTTGAAGTTGGAGCACAAGGTGAATCTAGTTCATCTCAAACCATGCTACCAGCTAGACCACAACATCCATCACAACCGTCCATTTCCATTTCACCTGCATCTGTTGCTTCATTGACCTCCCAGTCGCAGGCAATGGCAACGGCACTTTCAGCACCACAAATTAAGAATTTTCCAATTGTGCAAGTTCCTTCAGTGCAACCTCCACAATCTTCCCAGAACCAGAATATATCTCTGCCCGCTCCTGCTCATCCACACTACTCAACTCTGTCATCCCATCTGCCTGTGGTGTCTGTGCAACCACAGCAAACTTTGCAGAATCCTGGAGTATTCAGTCAGGTCCTACAGCCACCATTACCACTGCCACCTAGACCAGTTGCAAGACAACCTTTTACGCATCAGCTTCCCCCACAGATAACTCACTCCGCTGGTTTTCAACCATCAAGTGCACCTCAACATCTTTTAACACAACCCTTGTTTCAGGTCAGTTGGCAACTGGAGTCTTCATGTTTTTCCAGGAATTGCTTTCATTCTTATTTGCAGATGGGACTAGCTGCAGAGGGTGACATACTTTTTGAAATTTTCAGTCAGGTGTCACCCCTCCAAGTTCCTTTGTACAAGGACAGCCACCACTTCCAAGCCAGCCACCACCTCAGCATCTTTATCAGGTGCATTTAGATTCTGCTTTTGAACAAAATATTTGGCTGTCTCGAGTGGTTTAGAATGTTAAGCTGTGAAAACAGTCCAAGCAATGTGGCAAACAAGATGTGTAGTGAACATTAACATGCAGAAAATGAACTCTGTTCTGTTATCATTTCAATGTGCTATACGAAAATATGTAACAAAGACCTGTCGGTGTCAAATTAGAATTGTCCAAACGTGTGATTTGTATCTCTTGTTGTCTCCTGCATCAACTATGACATTCTGTGTCTAAGACTTTAAAAGCCTTTAAGCAGCAAAACCGACAAATGCAATTGCTAATATTGCATGGTCCACTTATATTATGTACCAAATACATTTTTGGTTCTGTACTTAAATGAAGTAACAGCTTGAGTTGTTATCTGTTAGATTCACATAAACTGTGACATTGTAGAAAAAATGAAAAAAATTTGTTACATGTATATACTAAAAGTTGTTGCTTTGTTATATGCCATGTCCTACTAAACAAAGTTGTTTTCTTTTAGCAGGTCAGTTCACATATAGGTCCAGAGTATGGCAACCAAACTGGCACGGGCACCGCCTTGCCACCTGACAGAGGAGCTCCTTGGGCGCCTGGCCCACCGGAAATGACAAAAGCGGGGACCCAACTTCCAGGACCACCATTGATGGCTACAGGCACAAGTGGTCAGCCACCTCGCTCTTCGGTAGTAGCCCTCATCGGCCTCATTTCATATCTCATTTGCCTGTAATTTGTTGGTTTAACCAGAAAAATCATTGATCGAACCTTTCTCTTTGTGGTTGTACAGTTGACACCAGAAATGGAGAAGGCATTGCTTCAGCAAGTTATGAGCCTTACACCAGAACAGATCAATCTTCTATCTCCAGAACAGAGGAATCAGGTGCTTCAACTACAGGAAATGCTACGACAGTGATGATTTGGGCCCTTTGTTTCTCCATGCACGTTGATCATGTCAAAAATGACCTTGTGACTTGCTGCTTTGATGGGTTCTTTTGGCTGTAGGCGATTTATATAGCTCTGCTATAGTGGTCATTCACCAAAGATTGACCATCTAATGTTGAAATTTAACCTGAAATGGCACTTGATATTATGATGATGGTGCTGTCCGGTCACCACTCACCACCAAGGCAGATTCACTGTAGTACACTGTCATCAGTTATTATCAAAAATTGATTTCATGGATTGCTTTCCTCCAATTGTTGGACTTGGAGAATGCCGTTGTTGTTTAGGTGCAACGTTTACTGTCATTAGAGAGTGCTTTTTTTCGAAGGTATTTTCTTCGGAAATCACATCAAGTACGTCATTTTTATATTTTTTTCGTACAGAATAAGAGTGTATATATATATATATATGGGGTGAATTTTTTGAAAAAGCTCTTACTTTTTGAAATTTTTCATAAAGCACCCTTATGAAAAATTTTGAAACAACGCTTCTATCCATATGAAAAGATTGCTCGTACCTTGCGAGGGCCACCTCTATTGGCCTCGTCGACCTAGCCATTGCACGCCCCGCTCATGACCCTTGCATAATGTCACGGATTTAGCTCGTTTTGCTTAGGTCGTACGGTACCCTTGCGTATCCGTCCGTAAAGGTCAACCTCCCCGAAACCTCCTATGGTCCCTTAGGACCTACAGACGATAAAATGGGTTAGAGAAAGCGCCTCACTCGGGATTAAAGAAAACGCATCACTCGGGATCCACAAACAAATATCTTCGAAAACACTTAATAGCCAATGCAAATTATAAACAGACTTTACAAGCTCCGAACGGTTGCACAACAAAGGGTCAAAATGGTCCACTACAGATCGAATATCTCTCACAAGTGTCCACATGACACGACTTTTATTTACAAGCCTAAAGCGGCCACCAAACCTGACTAAAAATGGGACTATTAAGCCTTCGGCCGTCCCTCTATATGCTGTGCAAAGCATGAACATACCAAAAGACACGGACATTCATAAGCATTACATCAAACATTCTGTTTAGAAGTTTGTCCGTGACATTCTCCCCCACCCATCCCTTCGACGTCCTCATTGAAGCCTATGCCGACACTGCAACTCCTCGCCTTTGCTGAGTCTTCAATCTTCTGCTCCACCTGCAATGCGCCTCTTGGCTCCCAGCTGCTCTCCACTGCTGTTGTTGAGTAGTCGATCTTTTGATCCGCTATGCTGCTTCAACTCGCCAATGACTCTGACTCTAGTGTGGGGTTGGCTGAGTTGTGTTGATCCTTGTTGATTCCTGCAGATGCTTCAGATGAAGAAAAAGACCATCCTTACTTTGCGCTAGCCTCTCGAATGACTCATGTTTCTTGAACTGGGTGGATGCTGGTTGGAGCTTTGACGAGCATCGCTTCGCAAACTTTTGAAGTTTTTGGGTCCTTCCTCCATAAAATTTGTTCATCGACTCTTCTTTCACTTAGTTGTCCCTTCCGAGTAGGTTCGCATCACTTCCGCTTTTGATTGGCATTTTGTTGGAAAATAAAACGAACAATCTACTCTCAGTAGCACTGATCACCGTTGGTGAGGATTTGACAACTATTGTCTTCCGTTATCTTCGAAGGGTCTTTGAACCTGTACAGAGCTCATCTACTGGATAGATAAGAGAATTAGGGTACTCGGTTTCGCTTATTCTCTTAAGAGTTGAGAAGGCAAAAGTTACTTGACTTTGCTCACCTCCTCGAGGTTCTAGTCCATGCATCGAGCTGGTTACTGGCCTTCGCCTACTCTTTGCTCACACTTCTGAAGCACTCGAAGTGTTTGCACTCCTTACGTTGAGTTAGTTACTGTGATTCACCTTCTCAATGCCATCGAACTTCTGGAATGCGGGAAGTTTTCACCCAAACTTAGAGTAAGTCTCTAGTAGTTTTGGTCACCTCTAGGATTGTACCATTTTCTCCATCAACTCTGTCGCCTACTCCACTAAGTAGCAAAGGTATAGCACCGTGTACTGCTTGCTTCGTTCCTCGGTCGTGCACACTTGCATGACCCGAAGTCCTTCACTTTCGGTTATCTTGATGAGAAGTTCGTTGACACCGGTCTTATGAAGTTCTCTAGCCTCTGCCCTTCAGCCTTGTCTCGATATTTAGAGTTTGCCTCTGTATACTCCACCTCCTCGGCCCCTTTCACGACCAAGCGTCTTCCCTCCATGAGAACAAGGAATCGATGGCCTCACGGAAGTCCCACCTCTGCGGTACCATGACGCTGTCATGCTTATGGCCCTACTATCCATTACCTCACATCTACATCCCTTTTCTTCATGATCGGTAGATCTGCTTTTGTGGCACTCTTTCGAGTCCATCTCCATTCTAACCAATGCTTTGTTTTTGGTAGCTAAGTCCCTCTGGACTCGTCGTTGCTTCCTCGCCCCTTTCGACCCCCTGCTTCAACACCTCTATATTCTTAAGCAGTTCCCCTTGGTCGATGGAAAGACAGATTGCAACTCCAATGCATGGCCTCCACCATCATGTTGTAGGGTTTGCACCGATTCTGTTTTCCTTAGCTTCTTTGGTAGCAACGTTCACTTACTCGACCATGTCCTCTGACTTGCCGGGCTCCCTTAAGCGAGTATGAGCTCTAGAGCAGTCCAACTCTCTAGCTATTCTGATCATACCTCTGCATGACCAAGTCTCTCCCATGGGACTCACTGGTACTTGCATTCAAACTTTTTCCTTTGTGGTACACAACCCCCCTATGCTGATGGCCAAGGCTTTTATCCGAAGCAAAATTTGATGTACGCACGGAAGACCCGCCTCTACGGTACCATGGCTTTCACTCCTTGAATCCATAGCTTTTCTTATCGTCATGTAGTTCATCGAAGTGGAGCTCCCAATAACTCCCAATCATACCTCCATATGATATAGTCCCTCATGGGAAGAGATTCGTATATATCGCATTGCCACGAACTGTTCCACCACGATCCGCTGCACCATGTCGCCTCCTGGTGACATCTTTATTGCATTCTGATCCTTGTGGGATGATCTTGGATTGTGATCCCTCTATATGTGGCCTTTGCCAACACATTGCAGGGTCTCTTCCACCTTCGATTGTGTTCACTTCTTTGGCAATTGACCTTCGTCCACCCGCTCTTGGGTCACACTTAGACGAAGCACCGCTTTAGGACAGTCCGTCGCCTAGTAGCTCCCGAAGTCCACCGACTTCATTGAAATTGGTGCACTATTGTCTGGATCATGGGCCTCTGCCCCTACTAGCATATTCTTTGCTGCATACCGCTTCCTTCATGGCAACTTGAATAGCAACACTGTGGCATATTCTTCAAGAGTACCTGTCTTCGCGTCCTCTTGCCCCGTGCCAAGGCCTTCTGAACCCAACTTCGCCTCTGCAAGTTGAGTCGCCTTAGTTCCTCCATCAAATGCTTCTTCAAGATAAGATGCATGTGCCCAGAAGCTCGCTTTGTCTTTGGCACCATACAAGATGAGTCCGCTCCATTAGAATGAAGGACCCATGGAACAACATGATCATACTCTTGCCTCTACAAAGGTTCATGTCCTTGACCTTTGTCCAAGGAAAGCTCTGTGCCTCCGCTCTATGTTCCATCTTCTATGTCGGCTCACTTCATGCGGCTTGGGTACTTCGCCAAGTTACACCCAAGTTGCTCCGCTCCTCGTTTTACATTGGGTTGATGGTGGTCCTCGCGCCCACCATTCCACGGGTCAGCCCTTCCTTGAGTTTGATCTGCTAGTTATAGGTACCCAATAAGCCAATCACATGAGTGATGGCACGTGTGACTTGATACGGAATCTTTTTGCTTATTATATTTTGGCATATATCACTTTATATTAACAATTGC